>NW_006500178.1:3453847-3464509 GCF_000471905.2 Amborella trichopoda
GCGCAGCTGGCGCTTCTTGTCCAAACCGCAAACCCGCTGCCCATACCTCTCTCTCTCTCTAACTCCATACCCTCCTCTCTCTCTCTCTAACTCCAAACTCCTCTCTCTCTCTCTTCCCTATGGTGCAGTCTTAGGCTTTTGTTTCTTCTATGTTCCTTTTCTATTAGTAATGGGAAAATAAACTTTTTATAGGAAGTTTTGAGTGCACGATGGTCCTCCAGGCTCTTGATTCAAATAATATGGAGTCAGGGGTGGCTATCGAAACCTAAAATTAAGGATGGAGTTTCTATAGGGCTTAGGTTTTTTAAAAACAAAGTAAAACATCACCTCGTATCTCTTTTTGGCAAGTACTTTGAGCATCTATAATCTCCATGGTAGCTCTAGAATCAATTTCCACCACCTCATTTAAAAATTTAAGCTCAAAAGATGGTACAGATCTTGTGAATTTGTTAACTTTTATTTTTAGGATAAAATAGATAGTCTATATAATGTATTACATTATACACTACTCTTAAGGCTTGAAATCTTTTTTTTTTCTACAAACATAATGGTCAAGTCCGAGTTGATGATTCGAAGGATTATCAATGCTAAAATTGCAATTATCCATTAGTCTTGAAGTGAGGCTTTACTTATTTTGATAAGGATGCAACCCAATCAAAACACTATCTTAAAATTAAAGTGCTCCTAGAAATAATAATCCAACGTGAGTAAGTGCATGATACATCTACCTTAAATTTTTTAAAATAAGAAAACTTAAGATGTCTAAAATTTGTTTTTTGAGAAAGTATACAAAGAGAGCTTTTAATTTTAATACAAGTGTGTCACAATCACTATTGTCATTTAAATTTCAAATCGGGTGGTTGTAAGTGTGTAATTGACTAGACTCAAAGATTAAAAAAATATTTTCAAACTTGGTGATACACTCCAGCCATCTAATTTGACATATAATGGCCGGTAACAATTGTGATATCCTTGTCAGAATAATTGATAGTCTCATTATATACAATACCCTAGTTTATAAGACATGACAATTTATGAGCCCACTCAGTTATCTTTTTAATGCAAATGGCTCATGTCAATAGCTTTGCAATGTGTGCCATTTGTTTTATATAGAATTATATATGGAAAAAACCTAAAAAATGCCAATAGGCGAAATGCTACAGTGTTTCCCCTCCGTTACGGACTTGCTATGTCCATGGCGGTTTATTGAACGGACTCGCAACAGATGACGCCATCTGTTGTGATTCCGCATGAATTTTTGGACCGCTACGGACCTAGTATGTCCGTTACGGTACCCGCCACAGACATGCTAGGTTTGTAGCGATAGAAAAACACACGCCGTTCGATTTTTTCAGACGGCGATTGGCCTATCAGTGAAATCACTGTAGCTTTTCTCCCATAGGTATTGCGAAGATGCTTCCATTATATATTATAATCCGATTTTTTCGAACGGCGATTGGCTTATCAGCGACATCACTATAGTATTTCGCCCATAGGCATTGCGAAGATGCTTCCATTGTATATTATAGAAATCATTTACCAATGATGCAATAATCATCTCTAAGCACATATGAGATCTAACAAACAAGGATGTGGGATGAAGTTTAAGAGAAATTTATATTGACATTGAGCACAAGACCTCCTTAGTCATCTAGTTTTACATTTGATAGCTATAAATGATTGCGATATTTTTATGTAACAAATAAATGGTATTATTTGATACTTTCTCCTCCTTTATTTAGTTGTCTGACAAGTAGCTCCATATATGTGCACGGCTCGTGCTATACTGAAGTGGGCATTTTACAACAATATGCTAAACAAGAAATAGAAGTACACAGTATACCATGCATAATAACATGGGAAAATTTGAGAAACCAATAAAATCAGCAAGAAATCAAGCTCAATACTAGCCATTACTAGGAAAACCTAGGATTTCCTTGCTAACACAATTAGGGTTTCAAAAGCCTAAGCTTTTTTATCTTTCAATTTTAAAATCACTTGGAATAAGCTCATCATTGCTCCACACACTTCTTATATATCATAATTTAATAATCAAAGACATTAAATGTCTGTACAATTATTAAATGCAACCCAAAAAAAACCTACTGAAACAAAAACTTTATAATAACAAATTTACCCCTATAAAAATAGTAACTCATGATCAGTACCTATGAATAGCAAATAAAATTATAAAATAACTCTAGAATCCCCCAAAAAAATAAAAAACCTAAAAATAAATATGAAAACTAAATCATAAAAATAAAATTGAAATATGAACTGCAAATTTTCGTGGGAAAATCAGCCATATAACCATATCCTACCAGCATATACAACTATTTTTCTCAATATTTTAGGGCTCCAAAAAATTTATCTCTCCCCAATATAACAATATCCCGCGAACTTGAATGTATTTGCTCTCTGTCTCGTCGTGATTGGTACATTTCTTACTCTTATCTTATACTGTTAATAAAATTTGACTAAATCAATGCAATATTTTGTGTTTGTATTAATATTTATTATTTATCTTTGAAGTGGATTTTTGTTTGGGTAAATATTGGCTTGAACAATTGATTTATTTAATAGTACAATGTATTGATCTATTACATAAAACTCACATTTTATAAGCCTTAAATTAGTTACTTATATCCCAATTTTTTAATACCTTATTTTATTGATTGTCTGTAACACAAATTTTGGTATTCATTTAATATAGTAGCATTGACGATGGTTACTAAGGGATGGCAACTGGTATTTCGATACGGGGGTTCTTTTGAGACGAACCCAGATGACATACGTCTTTTTTATAAAAGGGGAAATTGAAGGTTATGAAATACAATGAAAATAATCCATTAGAGGAACTAAAAAGTCATTTTGGGAATTTCATATAGTGTGATTCAAACAAGTTGACTATTATGTACCACAACACGAGTCTATCTAGTGGCTTTGAGTTGATTGACATAAGTAATGATATAGATGTATATTTTATGTTGGGAGGGGAGTCTTCAAGTATTGTTATATACGTTGCATCTGTAATAGAGTCGGAGCGGAGATCAATAGAATTTTGAACGGCAAAACCTGTTGGCGATGGCCCATCTGCAAGGAATATGTATATCTATAATTATATTTTATCTCCAATTTTTTTTAATTAAATCATCCATGTGCACAAACTATTGTTTCAACTTATACTCTATATTTTGTTAATAGTCGGCGTAATGCACATTTACCTGATCATTTAGAGAACATCCAAGTAGTGCCCATCCAATTAGAAAACCATACCATGGTGAGCTTGTACTAGAGCGTGATATGGAGGATATTGAATTGATTGAGAGCCCATGTAAAGGAATTGGTAACGAGGTTGTATTCAAAATTGACCAATTTTTTTAAAATGTTAATGAATGTCGGCATTATCTTGTTGAGTTTGTTGTTCACAATAATTTCATTTTGAAGTTTGACAAAGGTAAAGGCGGGTGAGTGTGGATAAGTTGCAAGGCAGAGGGATGTACATGGCAAGTGCAATGTTTAAGAGTTGGCAGTACGACATACTTCAAAGTGAAGTCTATGGTTAAGGAGTATATATGTAGTGGTCCAATGGGAAGGGTCCATCAGCCAATAGCTCGTAGTGATTGAGTGGCAAAAGAGATTAAAGCAAGCGTTCATGTCTAACCTAAGATTAAAGCAAAAGACATTATAAAGGTTGTTTAACGCGATTACGATGTCAAGCTTTCCTATATGCAAGCTTGACGTGGCAAAGAGGTTGCTAGGGGATGGTAGATGGGTCACATGTCCAACAATTCAATGACCTCCTCTTATATATGGAGAAGCTCTAAAGAACCAACCCTAGAACCGAAGTTCACATCTACACAGATGAATGCATGTTTAAACGACTATTTATTGTTTTTTATCCCTGCATCATAGGTTTTGTTAATGGATGCAGACCACTAATGGGTATTCATGAGACATTCTTAAAAGGAAAAGATCAATGCATATAATTGTGAGTCATTGTTGTAGATGCAAATAATATGCTCTTTCCAATGACATTTGCAGTGGTCGAGAAGGATAACTACTAGAGTTGACATTGGTTCTTGAGTATACTGAGTGAACTATTAAATATGCATGTCAATCTGTCTGCCTTGACAATTGTATTAGATTAACAGAAAAGCCTGCCAAAACCAATAGCAAAATATTTCGATACAATCATTTTACCTCAAACATGACATAGTCATTCAACACATGAATTTTATCTGGTTGAGACAAGCCAAGCACTACAATGTGTAAACAATTCAAAGTACAGTTGATGTGCAGATCTAACGAGATGAGGGAGTTAGTTAATAGTTGGAGCGACGTGCTAGTACTAAAAGCCTAAGAATTACTCGACTTGCGAAAGAGGAAGGCAATATATTTACACAGTTATATCTGCCATGGATATGCAGTTTGAGATCAATTGTGCAAGAAAAAAATACGTTGTTTATTTAACTCAATGGACGTGCAGCAATAGGAAATGGCAAATTTGTAGCATACTGTGTAGTCATGTCATTGCGGATATCAACCATATGCATTTAGAAGTCACTGCGGACTGAAATTGGTATTTCACTGTGGAATACTTTAGAAGGGCCTTCCAAACTCCATTTGGGCATGTCCATATGATATTGAGTTGACTAGTATGTTTAACATGACCATTCTGCCATTAAGGACGATACGCCTTCCTGGCAGGCCGGAAAAACAACAAAAAATATCAGAGACTGAACACTCCACTAGGGCTTTGAAGTGCAAGCGACGCAACATAGTAGGTCATAATAGGAGGACCTGCAGAGAATCGATAGACCATTAGGGCATCATAGGTTCTTAATGATGTATGTAATTATCATTTTGGGGAATCTCATTTCATAAAAAATCTTTGGGGAATTAATGTCATGGTCTTATAGAATGAACGTCATTTATATGATTTTTGGCGAATTAATGTCATTGCAAACTTTGAAATAATGGAGCGAATTTTGGTCCATGATGGTTTTATTTGGATTACATCATATATTTAGCATTATATCATATGTTAGTTTAAAGCCCTTAACCAATATCTTTTGCCTTATATCATATATTTAGCATTGATAAATTTAGCTATGTTGTACATCGGAAGGTTGAGAAAGGGTCTCCTTACCTCTATACCCCCAAACTTTCAAAGAACTCCCTTCCATATCAAAGCATCTCTACACAAATGTCAATGCAAGATCATACCATGTAGGAGGACCCCCAATCACAAATTTCAATACAAATTGATACTTATTTTTTGGTTTTTCAAAAATAAAAAACTTGACATTTTTGGTAAAAATGTTTTGGTTTTTGAAAAACCGAAAATGTTTCGATTTTTGAAAACCGAAAAGTTGGTTTGAATTCCAATAACTTACTGAAAATTCAAAGTGCGTTTTCGGTGTTTCAAAAATAGAAAATGCAATATTTTCGATTTTTCAAATTTTTCAGTTTTTGAAAAACCGAAAACTTAGTTTGAATTCCAAAACTTACTGGGAATGGAAATTGCACTTTCAGTTTTTGAAAGATCGAAAACTTAGTTTGAATTCTAGTAAGTTACTGGAAATTCAAACCGCAATTTTGGCTTTTCAATTTCAGTAACTTATTGGAAATTCAAACTGCATTTTCAGTTTTACAAAAACAAAAAATGTCAAGTTTTCGGTTTTTGAAAAATCGAAAACTAAGTATCATCTTCCATTGAAATTTGTGTAGAAATGTGTTGATATAGAAACCAATGGTTTAATGGTTGGGGTGTTTGGGCCTCTAAGGTGATGGCGGGATCACCAAACCATTACAGGCATTCATCTTTCCATTTGTATTGAAACTCCCAATTAGCCACTTTGCGATGGCTGACAAGATCACCATAATACAATGCCCTCTTTAAGAACCATATAACATATATCAACTCCACCTAATCCAACATTCTTGTTGCAAATGTCTGTTTAGGATATCAAAAGCAACTATTAGAACCTACATATTTCAAGTGGAATGACAGGCATTAAGCAAGAGTGCTTGACCATTTCAAATTTGGAAATACTAATCAAACAAGACAAACAAAAGTATCACTTCACAAGAAATAGATGGAGCCAACAACAAGGCATAGATTTCATTCACATAGGAGGTATAAAGTACAAAATTGTCGTGATTCCAAAAGTCTAGGGGGAAAATTACATTGCATGGAACAATACATAATGTCAACTGTGTATAAGAAGATAAATCAAAAGTAGGAGTCATCACTTTCTCTTAGGCTGATACTACTTCTTTCGGGTATTATAGCTTTTGCACTCCTCAGCCACTGACTGTGTGGACGGGGCCATGTCTTCTACTGCCCGATTACATTCACCCACTACACCACTTTTGAGCTCGTCATGCGCCTCTTCAGCATTGGTTTCCTCATGCACCCCTTCATTTATTTGGCAATGTATATTTGCCATCCTGACTTCTAGTTCATTGAGATCCACAAGCATATACTTGGACAGAATTTCAAATGCCTTAGTAACACGATCCAAAACTTCTGGATACCACTTATGTCACAAAGTCAGTGCTTTTGTAATAGGGTTGTATTAACTTGAACTCCATTAACCTGCAAAATTAAGATAGGTAATTATAATATTAAAACAATTTCGAGGGAATGCTAGGTAAGTATAAAATTAAAACAATTTCGAGGTCAATATAAACATATCATCTTGTCATCATAACTTCGAGGTCTCATTATATACAGTGGCTCATGTGCAAGATCCACCCTTCTTGTTGGTTATCAAGTCATGTTATATCTTTTGGTGGGTTAGCGACATTGTTTATTATCAGATGGGTGACTCAGCGATACCAGGCCTTGTATTCCTCTGAAGGCAACCCATTGTTCGCATCCACTTCAATGTCCAGCATGATGTGTTCATGTCGAGTCACCCTATGTTGCATTTTGTCTACATTAACTGCCCTCCAATCTCACTGCTCACCTTGTCTACTAGTCATCTTACCAACATAGATGGGATTCCTTGGTATGATATGTTTTGCTCTAAACTGTCGGTGCACACGGTCCGACATATGTAACTCGGCGATATCATCAAATATTAGGGTCCTTATGTACATCGTAGTTTGAAATACCTATGCCCTATCATCTGACATCTCTTAATTAGGCTTGAAATAAGGATTCCATGTTACTTGTTATATGGTTAGTAATCCCACATATGGCAGCAAACAACTACAAATACTTCAAAACAATCAAAATCAATCCAAATAACAAAAGATTTAAAAACATTAGAATTTAGTCTAATCTCATTAGGTTGGAAGTTATCGAATTCGTGTCGCATGATAGGCATCAGGTTATGTGGATTGCCATAATAATTCTTTGGCGGCTCCCATCTTTTGCTTTAGGCAAATTTGGAGGAATACTGTGTGGTATGGGCTTCATATGCATAATATGCTCATAGAACCAGCATTGCATTATATCAAGATATATAAGCTATAATTCTTTTTGGAAACTAGTCTAAGCTATTATGCTAATATAAGATATGAAAAAATATGATTTACTTACATAAGAGTGGTTGAACCATTAAAATGTCTTTGCTAAAAAGTAATAGCATTTCCGAGGGAACGATATAAATAAGCGAGGGCTGCAGTACCCCAATCAAATTTACCAGCTTCCTCAATATCCTCAAAGAATTGTAAATACCTAGTTGGCATTGCCGCTTGTGATGTATCTAAGAAAATGGTGACGCTGATGAGGAAGAGCAGATAGGTAAGAGCGTATCTAAGAACATCCAGAGGACCTGCATCAGGTGGCAATTGTCGAAATTTGACATTCAACCATGAGTGCTTGATGATTTTGAGGTTACCCCCAGTGGGGACTTCATCCAATTGTTTTTCTATAAACTTCCAATAGTCACTAATTGGATGACAGGTAACAGGCTCGCCATCCACAACTAGACCCAACATCTTGTGAGTATCAAATAATAGAGATGTCATCTCACCAATTTGAATATTGTAATGAAATGAATTGGTCTCAGAAGGTCACCTCTCTACATTGGCCGCAATCAGGGGATGATCTATTTAACTTGGCTAGATAATAGATAGAGCACCAAGTCCATATGTATTCACTAGTTGAACTTGCTCATTGATTAGATGTGAATCACCCAATTGATGTGTTTTCTCATCAATTCTTATTTCTAATTTCTCCGAAAATACAACAAATGAATAATATATAGGTCACAATACATATACATATACTTCCTGTATGATGTTACAAACAACAATTTATTAAAAAATAATAAACTAATGGAAAGAGAAGATGAATATATATGTATACATGTCCTTCCCAAGTATAATAGGATGAATGATCCTCATGCAACTATAGCAAATTTGGGTTTTCAGGACCTCCCGAGTATCCCCCATCTGGATGGATACGATCCATGATCACTGAAACCTCCTATGGTCACTATGTTAATCACAAGGCCACATATACAAAACTTAACTAATTAACTGATAAAAAGTTTCAACCTCATATAGTCTCCATGTTAATTATAATGTTACATATACAAAACTTAACTTAATAACTGATAAACAATAAGGTCATGCTATTAAATGGAAAAAGATGCTAAGTTTTAGACCATAACCTATTGTTATGGAGCTCTTCAATTCAACCTAGAGGTTCTTATGTACTCCTAAAACTACAAGCATTTACAAAATGTTCAATACATGCATCATAATTCATATGCAAATTTACACTTTTAAGCTATTCAATCTATCAACAAGAAAAATCAACCCTTTACTAAGATTACTATATCTACCAAGAATATGTACTTAGAACCACCTAAGAGTATCAAAGTTAACACAATAAATACTAGCATTGTGCACTAAATCAAACTTAACAAAGAGCTGAACTTCTCCAAATTTTGTTTAAGGATCTCATATAGATCAGTCCGTAACTACTATACCTATAATCTTTCATTAAGAAGTTCTAATAAGATCTCATGTATTAAAAATAATTGGATTTTAGCAAATCGAAGTGCTACACATTTTTTGAGAAATCTAAATGCTACACATTAATACTAAGTTCCTGCAAGAAAGAAGAAAAGAATGACAAGAAAAAGCAATAAAAAATAAATAATAGTAAGGATACCCGAATTCTAATCAGCCTTAAAAAAGACGGCTCATGATTTCCCAAATTCACCCACTAAAATGTAATGATAATAAATCATTCTAAGCATAATAATAATGTGATTTTATGAATCCACATAAGTGAATTTCATAAGAAACAAAACAGCAAAAAAAATTGTGATTTTATGAATCCACATAAGTGGATTTCCTTATTAAACGTATGCACATCCAAAAATCCCATCTTCTCAATACCCTTTTCATAAACCAACAACTTAATTCTCAAAAGCAAACCCGCAATCATAAGTGGCCTTTTTTAACAAAAAAAAACGGTTTTCACTTTCCACCGATTGCTCTATATGGCAATATGTGTTCTTCCCTTATGTAAACAGCACCAGTGATCAGCTCATAAATTGGTACTCTTAGGTAGTTTTAAGTACAAAATCCAAAAACACTAAAATTTGCAGCTAAAAATCAAAATTAACTCAATAGGACCTCATGTATAAATTTATAGTTATAAAAAAACCCCCAAATTTATAGTTCTTACAAATCCCAAATATCACTCAAACAAATTGTCATGCTTATACAACTATGAAATCCATCAAATATATCTTAAATCGACATTATATACTCAATTTTGAAACTCCAAATCAAAATCTTATACAATCTAAATCTTATACACATACGTTCATTACAAATCTAAAATTCGTAAAATGCCTTCAAAATCTATCAAATGCCATTAAAATCCATTCAAAACCTTCACTTCAAATATAATCCAAAGCTATATAATGAGATTTTTTGAGAGAGAGAGATAAGAGAGACAGAGAGAGAGAAAAAAAAATTGCAGAGAGAGGAGCCCCAAAAGTTCGTGGTGAGAGAGCAGCAAGGTTCAAAGTAGTTAAATAGACACTGCCCAATTTCGTTTTTCAAAAACCGAAATGGGGCTGATTTTGGTTTTTAAATAACCAAAATTGGGCATTTTGGTCTTTTTTTTAAACAAAAAAGTGTTACAAAGTGAGAAAAAAACAGATATATGTGTAATAAAGGAAAGTATTACGTATTTTGGTAATAACATAAAATAAAACGGATATTAATGTAATTAAAAACCCGAAGTACATCAATGTCTTGGGGTTGGAAGAAGCTCGACCTCAAGTTTATTGTGATCATTTATCATTCAAACGCAATTTGAGTAGCCGGCAATACTTAATCTTCTTCAATAAATGTATTAATCGAATACTTTATGTGCAACTTATAGGTAAATATTAAGATGGCAAACGTAATTCTGATTTATCATTCGAGCTCCTCATGAAACTCTAGAAAATCAACCTTGATATTGAGATTAGATGGACGTTCTATAGGTCGTGGTTCTTGCACCATGATTTGCTCATTACATATAGGATAAACATACATGATAGAGTGTGGAGGAAAATTTGTTTCTAAAGTGAAAGTTGTCATAGATCTATGTGATTGCTAGATCATCTTCCATGTGAAACGGATTATTCAACCGTCGCAATTGCTAATTCGCTTACCATATCTCTCCTCTTAGTT
>NW_006500178.1:3464529-3481727 GCF_000471905.2 Amborella trichopoda
CCTGTCGTCGCTTTCCGCCTACCCACACTACTTAAGATATTATTTAATATTTACGACTACAACTTAGTTAGTATACTTATACTTACGTCGTTTTGACTGAGGCACTATTTTTAGTAAAGGCACTTTTCATAATTAGGAGGAGTTGAATATATATTTCTATAAGAAAGTAATGACATTTATCAGTGGTTAAGAATAAAATGATCATCGCTTTTCGTGGGTGATGTCACGTTAATGTCATCCTCCACACTATAAGTGATAAAAACTCTTCTTTCTATCAAGGATTTTAGCTTACTCCTCCATATGTATGCGTACGCGAACATAACCCTTATATTATATTGCATTATAATATATTATCTATATTATATATTTATATTTATATTGTTTAATTTTTCATATATTTGAATAATATATAATATTAGAATAATATAAATATTATATTACTTTATAACACAATACAATACACACACACACACACGCACACATATATATATATATATATAGCCAAGGCTACAATCAAATTCGAGCCTACCTAAAAAAATTCACTAGAAGAGGTTGTTTTGATACCCAAATACCCTTTACATTGATCAACTTTACATCAAGATGCATGGGCATGAGAAAAAAATGGATTTCAAAGTTTAGAAATAGTGCATCTTGTAACGCATTTTTCGACTGCCAATTTTCAATATTTTCAAGTTTTCATAGATCAGCTCAATCTACACTATTTTTTAAGCTTTAAATTTTATAGTTAAATATGAAAATATATTTTAAGGCTATCGCAAAGATTTCTAGTATTGAAACCACATTTCTCGATCCTATTTGAAGGTGTGCTTTACTTTGATTGTTTAGAGCCTCGCCTCTATACAAACTGCACCCTATATATATTTATAAAATATAGTACATGGGAATGATTTCATGCCACGATTTTATAGCAGTATAATGCGACCATCTTCAAAAACCATGTTAGAGATAATTGTTTGACACAAATTTTTAAATGTACACTTTTTTCATTCTAAAGAACAATCACAAAAACAAAAATTTTGAAAAAATGCTATAGAAAGTTTTCATTCTAGCCCAATTAATATAAGCCATCCATTTTATTGAGATGGTTAGATATAAGCATCAGAAGGATTTTTTTTATTCCCAAAATTTGTATATAGCATTATCATTATTAGATTAATAATGCTAAAAAAGAAAAAAGTGATATTGAATTTGTTAAGGCCTAGATCTTGAAATTCACCAAATGGATGGTCGAGATTCATTGTTGGATGGGTACTAATTTTGACCATATCTAGGGTGCAAACTAAATTTTGTTTTTCATAGGATTGATTATGAGGATGAAGAGAATGTGTGTGCAAAATTTGAGGTCATGCAAATGCCAAAAATATGGTTTTCTAGATGTGTGGTTGCATTATACTACTATACAACCGTTGCATTCGATCATTTCCCTAGAGTATATGATTATATAATATATATTTTTTGTATAATATAATATATATTTTATTACATATTAAATTTTATTTATATAATAAATATTTATAATTTAATATATATTGTATAATATTTTCTATATTATATATTTTCTATTTAGTATTTATATTTTATTATATAATAAAATTTTGTTTATATAATAAATATTAATAATATAACATATATTATATAAGGGAAAAGTTTATATAGAGCCAAGGTTCTAAAAAATCAAATTTAAGCCTAAATAAAAAAATTCACTAGAAGAGGTTGTTTTGATGCCTAAATATCTTCAAATTGATCATCTCGACATCAAGATGCATAGACATGAAAAAAAATGGATTTTAAGTTTTGGAAACAATAACTTTTGGAACGCATTTTTGGACCGTAAATTTTCAAGATTTTCAAGTTTTTATAGATCTGTCGATCTACACTATTTTTGAAGCTTTAAACTTTATAAATAAATATGAAAATATATTTTAAGGTTATCACAAATATTTTTAGTATTGAAACTATATTTCTTGATACCATTTGAAGGTAGGCTCTAATTTGATTGTTTAGAGCCTAGGCCCTATACAAACTGCACCCAAGATATACTATTTTATATTTAATATTTTTAGGGTGCATTTTGTATAGAGCCTAGGGTCTAAACAATCAAATTAGAGCCTACCTTCAAATGGTGTCAAGAAATGTGGTTTCAATACTGGAAATTTTTGTGTTAGCCTTAAAATATATTTTCATCATTATTTATAAAGTTTAAAGCTTAAAAATTAATGTAGATCGACATATCTATGAAAACTTGAAAATTGACGGTTCAAAATGTGTTACAAAATACACTATTTCTGAAACTTGAAATCTATTTTTTTCTCATGTCCATGCATCTTGATGTCGAGATGATCAATTTGAAGATATTCGGGCATCAAAACAACCTCTTCTAGTGAAATTTTTGAGGTAGGTTCAAATTTGATTGTTTAGAGCTTCAATTCTATATAAACTTTTCCCATATTTTTTTATTTAATATACAATATTTTAATAACGGAAAAGTTTATATAGAGCCGAGGCTCTAAACAATCAAATTTGAACCTACATCAAAAACTTCACTAGAAGATGTTGTTTTGATACCCAAATATCTTCAAATTGATATTTACAAAATTTAATATATTTATAAATTATTTTTAAATTTAGGGAAATTAGCGCTAATATGCCCATATTTTCAAGAAATTGGAAAAAAAAACCACAACTTCCCAAAACCTCACCCACACCCTTTTGCCCCATTTTCATGAAATTTCAGACGAAAATGCCCTTTAAGGTAGTCATTGTATCATAAAAATAATTATGGTATTTTTAATACCATAATCTAGCTTACGGAAATATGCTTACCGTATTTTTCTTACAAAAAATTATGGTACTTTTAGTATCTTCATACGTCCAAAATATATTACCGTACTACGTGTATCGTACTATTATATAGTGTTGTGTTTACAAGAAACTACGGTACCCGTAGTACCGTAATAAATACGAAATACTATACGGTAATAAATTTACCGTAATTGTTTCCCCTTTTTTTTTCCCTAATTTTTTTATAAAACCCTATTTCGACGAATTTTTTAGCACTTTCATCATTTTTTTATCTCTCTCGTCCATTCTCTCATCTATTTTCTATCAATCTTTGAAGGAGGTCTATCAAAGGATCAAATTTACACACCAACTGATTTTTAGGTATCTCATCAAAATATTATGATATTTTTATCAAAAAAATATATATTATGTTGCATAAATAAGTTTGATATTTATGTTGCCTAAATAATGATAATAATGATTAGCTTTATTTAATCGTTGGCCATCAAAATAATGTTTTCCAATTATTTTTATATTATGACAATTGTAGTTTGGATGACAATTTTTTTTATATTTTGACAATTTATTTAATGGTTGGCCATGAAAAAAATACTTGATATAGTTTGGATAGCCATTTTAATTTTTTTTTATATGATGACAATTGTATTGCAATCTAATGTCCCTCATGCAACCACCTCACTATTTGTAAGTATTTTGAACTTCTTATAAGTATATTTTTTTTATGTTTCCATCTGAAATTTCTATGCAGTTATTCAACTTGTCCGCGTCGATAATAGGTGAGAACAAAGTGATAATCGTTTTACATTTTAATGGATTTTTCAATAGGAAACCTAATGATGGAAATATTTTTTATGACAGTGGGGACGTAAAGGTTATATTTTTTAAGGGGATCCCATCATTTGAACAAATCAATGATCACTTGTTAAAAGTATCAAATTATGCCCCAAGTACCATGACTATTAGATATATTGACCTAGGGTTATCAAGTAATATGATATGTATTGACAATGATGACGACATTGCCAATATGATAGAAGGGGCTTCTCCCATTACTATATACGTATCAAATAGACCTATTGAGTTTGAATATCAACCACCAACAATGCCTGATATTGGTCCATCTGACTGTACTGAATATCGACCACCAACAATGCCCTATAATGATCCATCAATATTGGTCATGTAAGAAGTTTGCAATAGAAATCATTAATTTTCTTATTTGTCAATTTTTTGTTATGGGTTAGGATAAATCTGACTTATATTGATTTTTCTTTTTTTCTACAACACATCCCGAGCAGAGCAAGTAGGTCACAGTGAATGTGCTGCTGGTATAGGCGTAAAGATGAGCATGAATCAGAAATCGAGCGGCTTATGGACAACATTAATCCGATAGAAAGCTCCCTGAGGATTAACCGTTACGAAGTTGTACTTCAAGATGGTCAGGATTTTGATAATGTACAGGCATGCCGTAATCATCTTTTTTATTATGTCATATCACAAAACTTTAATAGGAAATTCATTAAAAGCGAGGGGAGATGTGTATGGGTAAGGTGTACTGTAGATGGTTGTTTATGGCAAGTGCATTGTTGGAAGGTTAATGCTACAAACTTCTTTAGAGTGAAGAAGTTGGTAAACATACACTCATGTGCCCGGGGAATGGGTAGGGTTCGTTAGCCACTTGCTCGGAGCCATTGGGTGGCAAACAAGTTCAAAGACCGGTTGAGTGATATGTTCAATCTTACACTTAGAATGGTGGTTAATGACATACAATGTGATCACGGTGTCATGTTATCGTACCAACAAGCATGGTGGGGCAAAGAGGTTGCACAACAAATAAACGAGGGTTCACATGTGAAGTCATATGAGGATCTCGCTAAATATCTTCATAAGATCCGAGTCACTAACTTTAGAACCTTAACCATCATTCAAACAGATGATCATGATAGGTTTGAGTATGTATTTATAGGCAATCGTCCATGTTTGTATGGATTTATGTTTGATTGTAGGCCGCTAATAGGACTAGATGAGACATTTTTTAAGAGAAAATACAAAGGGATATTATTGGCTGCAGTTGGGTTAGATGCAAACGAACATATTTTTCCTATAGCATATGCAATGGTTGAGAGTAAAAATACAGTAAGTTGGACTTGGTTCCTAGAGCTATGAATGAGCAGTTTTTTGAGAGGTCTGATTTGTCAGCATTGACTATTGTTTCAGATCGTCAAAAAGGGTTACAAGCCGCCGTTGAAACAATATTTTCAACCAGTGAACAAGACTATTGTATAAAACACCTTGCCGATAACTTCAAAAAGGCCTATAGAAATTTGGCATTCACAAAGCTTTATTAGAAAGCCGCACGTGCATTGTATATATCAGACTTCGATGAGTACATGACAAAGATTAAGAGTGCAAATGCTGAGACCTATGACTGGATCATGTTACAACATCCGAAATATTGGGCAAACACATATTTTAAGGGGTGTAGATACAATAATTGACATTAAACATCTCTGAATCATTTAACCGGTGGATATTATAGGCTGGGGAGAAGCCCCTTATTAAACTCCTTAAATGCCTAAGGGTTAAGCTCATGGGAGAAGTTTCAAAGAAGTTGGCCATATCCTTCGAATGGAGCGGCGTGCTTACACCAAAGGCCCAAAAGGTAATAAACCTGAGGAGGGATAAATCCAGCTTCTTTCATACAGTCACATGGGCACATGATGGTGTGAATGAGATCAATGCGGATAAGAAATATGCTCTTAATCTGACGGCTCATACATGTAGTTGTAGGGTATGGCAGGTTAGTAGGTTGCCATGCAGTCATGCAATCGCCGCTATAATCATAGGTATGAAGATGTTACAAATTATTGCGATGTTTATTTCATAGCTCAAATGACCGTAGAGCATATTCCCTTCTCTTCAACCCAATGCCGGATGTACTAGAGTTGCCAGAGATTGTCTATACAATTATAATGTAGCTAGCTTCAAGGTGAACCACAGATCAACCAAAGAAACATCGCAGGCAAACATATTACAAAGAGATTAGGCCTCTTAAGTGTAGTCGATGCGAGGTTGTGGGTCATAACCGAAAGACATGTAAATCGAGTATATAAAATGATATAAATAGGCCATTAATGCCAGTTGATCTTTTCTTGATGTGTCATTTCGTAAAGAGGCCAGTGCATACTAATATTAATGAAGGTGCACCTTACTTTGATTGTTTAGGGCCTTAGCCATATACAAACCACACCATTAGCTTATTCATCTTCAGTGATGGAAGTTTAACAAAAAGAGGAAGGAAAAAAAAAGATAAATGAACCACACCCTTCTATAGAAACTTTTTGACTATTACGGTCTTTTTAAGACAGTAATTCATGTTCACTATTTTTACAAATATACTATTTTTTAAACTTTCTATAATTAAGACACTATGTTCACTATTTTTACAAACCACACCCTTCTACAGTAAATGCAACATAATATTAAGATGAATATCAATATAATTAAGAAGAAAAAAAAAAACATTACGATGCTTTTAGTATCGCAATGGTCTGAAAGAACATTGTGGTACTAAGAGTACCGTAATGAGAATTATGGTACTAAGAGTACCGTAATGAGCTTTACGATACTCTTAGTACTGTAATGTTCTTAGGATCATAAAAGAACCGTAATGGTCCAAAGTCCACTGGAATTCCAATTCCAGTGGACTTTGGACCATTAAGGTCCTTTTATGACTGTAATGTTCTTATGATACTCTTAGTACCGTAATGTTCTTTAAGACCATTACGGTACTACCGTAATATTATTTTTTTCTTAATTATATTGATTTTTAATCTTGGAGCATTACGGTACTCTTAGTACCGTAATGTTCTCTAAGACTATTATGGTACTAAAAGTACCGTAATAGTTTTTTTTTTTCTTAATTATACTGATTGTTAATCTTAGAGCACTCTTAGTACCGTAATGTATTTTAAGCTCATTACGGTCATAAAAGGACCGCAATGGACCAAAATCCAATGGAATTTCAATGGACTTTGGACCATTGCGGTCCTTTTATGACCGTAATGTTCTTAAAGAATATTATTGTACTAAGAGTACCGTAATGCTCATTATGGTACTCTTGGTACCGTAATGTTCTTTAGGACCATTACGGTACTCTTAGTACCGTAATGTTCTTTAAGACCATTACAGTACTAAAAGTACCATAATAGTTTTTTTTTTTCTTAATTATATTGATTCTTAATCTTGGAGCATTACGATACTCTTAGTATCGAAATGTTCTTTAAGACCATTTTGGTATTAAAAGTACCGTAATGGTTTTTTTTTTTTAGTAGCGTAATGGTTTTTTCTTTAAGACCATTACGATATGTGAATTGCTGGTAAAATGAGTTTTGTAGTTACAAAATGTGAATTGTAGGTTGTAAGTAACCTTTCCCATAGCTTCAAACCAATTGACATACAAAGCAATTCACATACAAACCAATTCACATACAAACCAATTCACATACAAAAGCAATTCACATACTGGGCCATGTATATAAAACAGTATAAGTACTAATGGCTTCTTTATACAGTTTAATCACAACTGCTTTATTTTACAACCATGCATTCTACAAAGCATCCAGCTAAGTACACATCATAAATGCTTTCGTCGTACTGACAGTTTCTCAGCCCACTGTGGAATCATGTTCTTTGTATTTAGAAATGCTCTGCTATTGTGAGCTGCTCTTCTCCCGTCTTGCAACATGAGAACACAATTGTCATATGGGCTCCTCTGGTTGAATCGGAGTGGGGATGGGTTGTGTATTACTTGGCTCCTCATCTGGTCAAGAAGGATGTCATACTGGCACGTTGTCATCCATCTCATCATCTAATTCAAATTCTTCAGATACTTCTTCCCCTGCAACTTCTGGGTCATTTATTTTAAGTATATATAATGCTTCCTCAGCTAGGTCCCAATTTCTTGAATTGCAACATTCATGTAGAAGTTCAGTTGCATCGCCAATGTTCTTAGGCTGCATCAAGTCATATCAAATATGAAATTCGATTATTGATATTTCTAAATTACATCAAGTTATATGAAATATGAAAATAAATTATTACCATTATATCTTCATCATTACATCCTTAAGGTGCATATTTGGAGGGATGTTTTCTAAATGGATTATGGATTAGGGGCCTAGTCCTTAGTTTGTACCACTCGATGTATTATTGTGTCGGCTTCCCATTATACATATCTTCATTTCCTGACAAAAATAATCTAAGCGGTTTGTCCACATATCGATTTCATCTCTAAGCTCATCTCCCCAGTTGTCATATTTTCCCCCCGTCTCTCCCTCTTCTCCCACTGCAAGGGATCTACTGGTATCCCTTGGTGATGTCCAATTTACCGGAGCACACGATCTGGCATATACCCCTCACAGATGTGTCTACATATGAGGTATGTGCGACACAAAGCAGTCTCACGGACACGAAGCCCATAATCTTTATCCTCTGTAATTTCCTCTCCTATGTCAGGATTAACATTGTATGGGGCCCATATGACCTATGACATAAATAAGACAAATTTAAAGATAAATAACTGTACCTAAAATTAATTAAATTACAAATAAACAAAACAAATTATACTAACATCATTTATCTGCACATTATCAAGTTCCTGTCACCCCACTAGATCGAAGTTGTGAATGTTATCCCATTCTCTAAGAGGAGCCCACCTGAGAGATCTAGGTTGCCCTGTTCTTATTTCTTTTGGAATTGGGCGCAACAATTTGAAATGCTGGTACTCCCAACACTGAAATACATGTATAAAAAAATAAGAATCACAACAAGAAATATCTATCGAACTTTATAAAAAGTATAAAAACACTAATATACTACAATTACCAGCAAAAGAGTGGCTGATCCACTTAAGTATTGATGATCAGCATGAACAACCTTTGACAAGGCTCAAAACAAATATGCTAACACAGTTGCACCCCATGCATATTGACCAACTACGTCTATATCCCCAAAAAGTTGTAAATAGATTGTAGGAACTGTAACATATGTGGAATTCGTAAATATTGTGCACCCGACTAGATATAATAGGTAGGCACGGGTATATCATGGAAGAGTGGTGCAGTTATAGTTCTGTGGTAATTGCTTAAACTTGTTCCTCAGCCATGTCAGACGGATAAAGGAATGGCTACGATTAGGTGGTAGCTATCATATCATGCGAACTATATGATCCTCGTAGTTCTCTACTCTCCTCACGGTTACAGCTACATTAGTCACCTTTAACCGAAGAATTTTCCATGTATCTTCAAGTGTAGGCATCATCTCTCCGATGTCTACATTGAAGTGCCCCGTGTTTCCCTCAGCGCGCCACCTCCCGATAATTGTAGATAATGTGCCACAATCATGCTGACTCATCGATACTATAGTCATAGGATACAATCATGATCTCCTGGCCAAATCAATTTGATCGTTGTTTTTTAATGACCATGACGAATTTGCATTGAGCTTCTCATCAATCCTGATGGTATTTTTCAGATCCTGATATAGAATTTGTCATTTCAGATACTAAAATAAATAAATTGATTAACTATTATGATAGACAAATATTATAATTTTAAATACTTGTATATATATCTCCTTGCCAGATCTTCTGTGATATATGTTCTCTTTGTCTAGTGAGCAATGTAGGAATCTCAAGACCTCCAGGAAAATGTGCATCTTCTGCCATGATCACTGCTAAAAAAGCCATAACCAATCCATCCAACCATATTCAGATTAATGCATATTTCTCAGTTTCCTGCTTCAAATGCCATCTAAAAAAATTGAAATGTACACATAAAATTTCATTAAGAATAAGAAATCCTTAGTTTCAATTAAGTGGCTCAAACTAAAGATTTTCATTAAGAATAAGAAGTCCTTAGCTTCAATACAATGAATGAGAGAAATAAAAGAATAAGAAAATCATCAATGGAGGAGACATGAATGAGAGAAATAAAAGAATAAGAAAATCATCAATGGAGGAGACATGAATGAGAGAAATAAAAGAATAAGAAAATCATCAATGGAGGAGACATGAATGAGAGAAATAAAAGAATAAGAAAATCATCAATGGAGGAGACACCCAACCATTTTGCAGTGAGTATCAGGCTTTAAATACCCTCTCAGTCTAAAGAAAGAAAAAAACAAACAATGTAAAAGATGAGAGAAAAGCCAACCCACAAAGGATTAACCAATCCATCCAACAATATTTAGATATATGTGTGTGTTTCTCAGTTTCCAGCTTCAAATACTGTCTCAAGAAAACTGAAATGTACACATACAATTTCATTAAGAATAAGAAGTCTTTAGCTTCAATTAAGTGGCTCAAACTAAAGAATTTCATTAAGAATAAGAAGTCCTTAGCTTCAATACAATGAATGAGATAAATAAAAGAATAAGAAAATCATCAATGGAGGAGACACCCAACCATTTTGTAGTGAGCATCAGGCTTCAAATACCCTCTCAAACTAGAGAAAGACAAAGAAAAAAAAAAAAAGAGAGAGAAAAGCCAACCCACAAAAGATTAACCAATCCATCCAACCATATTCAGATTAATGTGCGTGTTTCTCAGTTTCCAGCTTCAAATACCACTAGAGATTAAGCCTTGGTTATCAAAATCCATAACTTAATTCGATAAAAAACGACCAATAAATCGATCAAAATCTTTGTTTTTGGATCGAGCACAGGTTTTTTGAGCAACAGCCTTTTGGTTGAGTATCAACCCATAATATTTCGTTTTTTGAACAAATTGAAACATGAATATGATAACTACTTTGATTATCTATCAAACCCACCAAATTTCTTCAAGAAACATTAGGGGGTGAAGAAATTCTTGAAAGAATGGCGGAAATTATCAAAAGCCTAAATACTACACCATTTCGATCCAAGAAATTAATCACAAATCTAGGAATAAATCACAGATATTGGAACAAATCACAAATTTGTTGAATTGAAATGAGAGAACAAAAATGTTGCAATTCTAGGTGCTATGAAATTAATATTGTACGATTTGGGTTTATAAATCCAACAACAACTATTTCTTACCTGAAATATATGATGAGGGAGAGATCGATCAAGATTGAGAACACCGCAACAACCTTCTAATGGTAGAATGAAGACCGTAATTTCTTCCAACAAAATGGGGCTTATTTGGTTCTTTTGGGTTAGGGTTTATACGGTTGAAAATAAGTAGGAAGTATTATGGTACTACGAGTACGATAATACATTTTGTTGTATTACGGTACAACGTGTACCGTAATATGTTTTTAAACTATTACGGTACTCCACAGTACCGTAGTTTCTTGTAAACACAACCCCTATATAATATTAAGGTACACGTAGTACCTTAATATCTTTTGGACGTATGACGGTACTAAAAGTACCGTAATTTTTTGAAAGAAAAATACGGTAAGCATATTACCGTAATCTATATTACAGTATTAAAAATACCGTAATTGTTTTTACAGTACTACGCCTACCGTAAAGTGTATTTTCGTCTGAAATTTCATGAAAATGGGGTAAAAGGGTGTGGGTGGGAAGTTGGGATTTTTTTTCCAATTTCTTGAAAATATGAGTATATTAACAATAATTTCCCTTAAATTTATTTAAAATATTTAAAACATTTTTAAATAAGGGAAATTACCTCTAATATACCTTAATTTTAACAAAATTGGAAAAAAAATCCAAACTTTCCAAAACCTAGCCCACCCTTTTTTCCAATTTTCACGATTTTTTGGATGAAAATACCCTTTATGGTAGTCTTTTTACTGTAATGAGCATTATGGTATTCTTAGTACCGTAATGCTCTTAAATTTATTTACGGTCATAAAAAGACCGTAATGGTCCAAACTTCTGCTTCCTTGGTGAATGTCCGGGTAGAAGATATGATTTCTTGGAACTAAGGCTTATTTGTTCTTAAATAAGTACATAACTGAACAAGAAATTTCTTCACTTGTCCAATTTCTAATGGATCAAGATATCCATTCGCTCCTGTATAAATAGTAACTATCTTTTCTTCCACCGCGAGAGCGGCTACTTGGGATTGTTTGAGCAACTCGAGCAATTGTTGACCTCTCGCTAATTGATTCTGAGTAGCTTTACCGAGATCATAAGTGAATTGTGCAAATGCTTTTAACTCTGCAAATTGATACCGTTCCAATTTTGAAAGAAGTTTAAGAGCACTATGGTACTTACGGTACTCTTAGTACCGTAATGCTCTTAAACTTCTTTACAGTCATAAAAAGACCGTAATGCTCCAAAGTCCATTGGAATTCCAGTGGATTTTGGAGCATTATAGTCTTTTTATGACCGTAATGATCTTAATGAGCATTACAGTACTCTTAGTACCGTAATTCTATCATGCCATTATAGTAGAAAGACTATCGTAAAAGGGCATTTTATCCAAAAAGTCACAAAAATTAAGAAAAAAAGTATGGACAAGGTTTTTGAAAGTTTGAGGTTTTTTTACCAATTTTGTTAAATTTAAGATATATTAGTGATAATTTCTCTTTAAATAAAGTTATCCAACATATGAAATTCATTACACAATATTTCTTAAATGTGTTAATAAAAATAGAGAAAAAAAATGTAATAATCCTATGAGACCTTTCCACACGTACGATATAAAAAATTATTAATAAATTTAATATAAATCTTTAAAAAAATTATAAATTTGATTTTTTTATATATATATATCTTAAATTTAATGGTAATCATTTGAAATCCTGCGTATGTTGTTGTGAGAAAGTCACATATGACCATTACTATCGAAAATTTAAATAGGGTCACATATGACCATTACTAACGAAAATTTAAACAGTTATCCAACAAAAGTGTTTACCGACAAATCAAACGCGCCCCCCTAACTACAAAAGCAAGAGAGAGAGGTCACGACTCGAGAGAGGGATTTCTGGAAGGGGAAGCCCAGTAGAAAGCGGGCAGCTCGCGAACGAAGATGATCTGAGATAACAAAAGAATGGGAGGGAAGATAGAAGAAGCAGATGTTAATGGAGATTTATCATCCTCCCCAGAGTTGAAGAGGCAGAAAGTAGGTCACCACGAGATGAATCCAACAACTGAGAACACCCATTCAAGTCTCCTACCTTTGGCTTCTTATTACTCTGAAGAAGAGGAAGAGGACGATGATGACAGAGAAGGAAGAGAAGAAGAGGGGAACAGAGAGAATGGGAGTTTATTTCACGGGCAGCGACAAAAGCAAGTTGAGGTTCGAAGGGATTGCCCTTATTTGGATACAGTCAATCGCCAGGTACTTTATTCATGATCCTTTTTTGGGAGAACTTTGTTAATGGCCTGTTGGGGTTCTTACTTAACTGGGTTTCTGCAAATTTCGCTTTTCATTTTCGTTCTTTTACTTTTTGAGAGGACAGATACCGATAATTTATGGAACCGAGTTTGACTTATTTCATAGAAGTGGGAAAGAACCGATTTGATTATTTCATAAAAGGTACGAACAACCCGTGTATCGTTTTTAGAGATGATTATTGTTTACGAATGGGCTCAAGCTAGGTGTTCAACATGGCTTCTTTAGTTCCATTCCTACCTAAGGTTGGGGACCCATCCCCACTGTACTACCCAAAAAAGAATATCAAAGCAACAGATATCTCTTAAAAAATGAAGCTCTATCCCCAATTCTGGTATGGGGCCATGGGCACTTGTTGCAGTGCTCAGTTTGAGAAAAATTGTATTATTAATGTGATTATTTATCTTCTTCAATAACTCAAGTAACCTTTGGGTGTTTTAAATGAAATTTGATTATTGATCCTTGAGGATTCATCATTCACTTGTATACAAAAGATTTGGACGGATATTGATTCGCTTTTATCTCTATTATTTATGCGGAATAAGAACTTGTGTCATAGGGATGCTCTGCACTGTGCTCTAGAAGTCAAATGATTGCTTGGTTGTCTTGGCTAGGTAATTTAAACACCATATCCCAGTCAACTGGCTGACATGCTGAGGCCCTTAGTAAAAAGAAAATGTGAAATGTTCTAGAAATGCATGGTGTGGTCAATATCTATTCACTATGTTGGAGGGGATTTTAGAAGGGGGGCATGTTCTTATGGGAAGTTTTGAGGATTCTTTGCAAACCCCTTTAGGTCTGTAAGGTCCAAAAATCTTCTTTCAACTTAATAATGTGAATTACTCTGGATAGCAAAAATCAAAGTTTTAATCGAATATAATCCCATAGCATTTAATTGCGTATGTCTTCCTTGTATATATTGATAAATAACTTGTGGTTCAAGTTGCCAGTTAGTCCTCAATATTGGGGAGTGGATTTGTTGAAAATTTAGAAGGAATTGTGGTTTAAGTACCTGGTTGCATCGGAACTAAACTCTTGAATTGTTGCAAGAATTGCAGGATTAGGGTAAATTAGCCTCTTTTAAATTCCACCTTCTTCAATGTTGGTTTGTTTGAATTTTGGGAGTTAGTAGCCTGACAATATTCATCACCATCTTGTACAAGAACATTCATTGAACCAAAGTCATTTTGTATGCACTCATCAAAAGATAAAAATTTCACCATCATCTCTTTCCTTGGGCTGTTATAAAGCCACTGATTTCCAGGGGATTCTGAGTTAGAAATGATCTTGAATATAATAATCGCATCAGAATGAATAATTTGTAGAATGATTGAAAGCATTTTTTGTATTTTAACTCTTAGCGAGCTTAGATTGAGAAATCATGGTTAACAGAATAAGTGTAGAAAATATTATTATAAGTTGCTATATTCCTGTTCTTGTTCCAATCTTGTGTCAAATATGTTGCTTGTTTGTCAAATTTACAAATGTCCTTCTTAACTTGCTAGCTCTTACCCTCCTCATGCTAGGAACAGTTGCATTTTTGTTGGTATCTTTTATGTGATGGAAATAATAGGAGAATTTGATGAATTTATTGTATCTTGCAAATGTGCAGGTCTTGGACTTTGATTTTGAGAAGTTCTGCTCTGTTTCTCTGTCAAACTTAAATGTATATGCTTGCTTGGTTTGTGGGAAATACTACCAAGGAAGGGGCAAAAAGTCACATGCATATACACATAGTCTTGAAGCAGGTCACCATGTCTATATCAATCTACGAACCGAGAGGGTCTACTGTCTTCCTGATGGATATGAAGTTAATGATCCATCACTAGATGATATTCGCCATGTCCTAAACCCAAGGTGTGAATTGCTATTTGTGTATTGCCAAGGAGTGAATTGAATTTCGTGTAGTGCTTTTAAAATTTTAGTGTAGTGCAACTTCATTTTGATATAATGCAATTGCATCTTTTTAACTATCGAAAAAAATAATAAATCACAAGCATCTTCTATTATCACATATTTGCTTGTTGACATGCCTGTAAAAGTTTTTTTGATTCTGATCAGTAGTTGGACTTCTTATTGTAAAAGAACAGAGAGAATCACTATTGGACATATGCTCAGCTATGTGATAAACATATATAGAAGCGAAAAGAGAATTTGGAGGCCTCAAGCTAGTAGTAGATGACCAAGGAATGGAAATAAGTTGCTGAAAACATTATGAATATTTTTTATTATAAGAATGTTATAAATAGCATACAAAGTGCAGGACTTGCTTTGAAGTATTGAACACAATATAAAGTATCCTTATACATTCTTACACAAACTAGACTAGAGTACCAGGCTGGTCCAGCACCAAGATTGTCTTGGTGAGTTCTGCCTTCCACCTTGCGCATGCCTAATGCCTCTAAATACATGGGATTTCAACAGTACAGAGGCTAGGTATTGCCTAATGCCTATAGATACATAAGATTGCCTTTGAATAATTGCAAAGTCCTCTTTTCATAATTTAATTTGCAAATAGTGAGAAAGTCGGTCTTAAATCATGCATAAATGCAAATTATGACATAAATTATATAGGACGCGGTTTCTATGCGGCCAAGCCCGCATATGTAGAAATGCGGGCTTCTTAATAAATCTATTTTTGAGATAGATTTTAAAACTTAATTTTTAAGGACATGTAATCTCTAACATGGAGATCATCAATATGAAAAAATAAATAAGTTTTAAAAACTAAAAATAATAATTCTAGTAAGAAAACATTTGGACCGTTAGTTTCTATTGTTTTTAAATGGAACACCTACTTGCCTCCATTTCTAAGATGGATGTTTCACTCTTTCTGGACTGCATATGTAGAAATGTGGTCTAGCCCACATGAAACAATTTTTCCAATTATATAAGTGCAATTTAGTACTGTAGTGAGGTATGTCAACATTAACCTACAAAATGATTTCAGTGTCTGCACACTAAAGGAAAATGACAGTTTACATGAGAAAGTTGGTAAATATATGTGCAAATTGATTATCAAGTTCTACAAAGTGCATACAGGACTCAGTAGAATAGAATAATTCCTTGATGTATAACACGGTCTACTTCAATATGCCCAATATTTGTGGATGAAAAACAATATGGAAGGTAGTTATTTGTGAGCTTTTCCTACTGATCGCACTTAAGGTTCAATTAAACTTGCCTATTGCTGTTCGCTTCCACAATTGGACAGTATGTAGTGGTTGTTGAGGTAGAAATGCTGACTAGTTGATCCTTTATGTATTCAATATTTCTAGAATAGGAATTTCTTAAGTGGTTGGTTCTATAAAAATTTATTTCAATTGTTCCTGCACCTTACAAGGTATTCCCTTATCCCCCCCACCTCTTTTCTTGTTGCTTCTTTTTGGATTAAATCTCTATTAAGCAAGGTCATTGCTTGTTGAATGTCTTTCCTTTATGACCCATCATTTACTGCAAGCTAATTTGTCTAGTTTTCTATTACAGATTTAATAGAGAGCAGGTCGACCATATTGATACAAATAAACAATGGTCAAGGGCTCTTGATGGTTCAGACTATCTTCCTGGAATGGTGATTGATATATTCTTTTTCCCTTTCTAATAGGCATGTGGGCATGCCATATCTTCTGTGTAAGTCCAGTATTTGGATTTATTTCGGTGTGCAAATCAAGAGTTTTAATTTGGCTGTTTGTTTCAGGTTGGACTCAATAACATCAAGGAAACAGATTTCGTTAATGTTACTATTCAATCACTGATGCGTGTAACCCCATTAAGGAACTTCTTTCTCATTCCTGAAAACTATCAGAATTGCAGATCTCCTCTTGTTCATCGATTCGGAGAACTTACACGGAAGATATGGCATGCTCGCAACTTTAAGGGACAGGTTTGTATTCATGAAGCCACTGTCTAATACTTATGTTCCAGCATAAAGGAGACCATTTTCTGTTTTTTTTTTTTTGTGTGTGTGTGTGTGTGAGAGAGAGAGAGAGAGAGAGAGAGAGAGAGAGAGAGAGAGAAG
>NW_006500178.1:3496899-3558605 GCF_000471905.2 Amborella trichopoda
GTCGTTCCTTCCTACTACGTCATACTACGTAGTCGATATCGTAAGTAAGTAAAGTAGTACCGTCGGAGTACATAGCATGTACGTAGAGTAGTTCGTTCTCTCTCTCTCTCTCTCTATATATATATATATATATATATATATATATATATATATGTGGTTGCTTGAGCGTATGTGGGACCGCACGCAAACATGTTGGCCTCATGTGGGCAAATAGACAAGAAGCCCACACACCCACACATAAAATAGAATGCTACTGTTTGGCACATGTCCAAAAGCTGAAGTAGGGGCTTGTGATGGTAATTATCCAGACAAGCATTATTAGAGTTGCATTTTCATTATGTGGTAGCTAGTATTTATTGATTGTGAGGAGAACAAAAAGGGCACATGTTGTTTAGCTCTGTAACATGTGATACACACATTTGACAAGATTTGGACTTGGACTTGGATTTGATTTCAACAGTGTCCCAAGCTTGAATCGTACAACGTAACTGCCCTCCAAAAGAAGGTACATGCATCGAGTCCTTTGCCCATAGGTTGGATGTAATGAAGTGGGATGATATTATGTAGGTTGGACGAAATCAAAGGATGATGTTCCCAATAGCTAGGTGCTCTTTAATATTAGGAAAAATTATATAAATATTCGTTATATTTTCTGTTTTTATAAAAATATCTGAAACTTTCTATTATTACCCAGATGTCTATTTTTTCAATTTCATAACACTTTTTTTTTCAAAAAAATAAAACTGCTCATTTTCTATTTTTGAAGAACAGAATTTTTAATTTTTGATTTTTCAAAAATTGAATTTTATTGCTTGTAAGATATAAGGTATAGATATAATATGATACTTATATCTACTATTGTTATTCAAATAGTGTATTGGTAAAAGTGTATGGTTTTTTTTAAGAGGTTTGGGTTCAAATCTTGTCCATACTATGATGGTTTTTTTTTTGTGCTTTTCAATAAAATAAAAAACATCTATTTTTTATTGAAAAAAACTAGATTGCGTATGGGGGAATTGAACTCTTGAAGTGAATGTGTAAAGGCATGCATGATAACCGAAAATCCATGTCCATTCCATGAAGAGGTTTTTTTTTGTTTTTTAATAAAATAAAAAATATCTATTTTTTATTAAAAAAATTAGATTGCGTATGGGGGGATTTGAGCCCTTAACGTGAAAGTGTAGAGGCACACATGATAACCAAAAGGTTAACTCAACTTCAAGTTTGAAATTCGGTTTCTCCAAAAATCAAAAATTGAAAAATTTTGGGTTTTCAAAAACTGAAAAGGGACATTTTTTTTTTTTCTAAGTGTTATAAAGTTGAAAAAACGGATATCTGTATAATAACAAAAAGTTTTAGGTATTTTTGTAATAACAAAAAATATAACGGATGTTTACATAATTTTGCCTGACATTGGTTAAGAAAGTGGAATAATGGTCATAATGGTTATGTCATGTCTAACTGGCCCTTTTGACGCTATGCTTGTTGAACTGATTCCAAGGAAGTAAGGTAACATCCCCATGGTTAGGCCTTGGCCCTCTCTAACCCACTTCCTAACTATATGGCACTAACACCTCATTCGAGCGTCTCTCAAATATAAGTAATTGCTATCCTTCAAGTAAAATGAAAATGGCTTCACTAAGAATACCCATTTGATAGCTTCACTGAGAATACCCATTTGATATCCATATTGCATAATCCGTTCTCTAATCTTCTTCTTCTGATAAGAACTTTTATTGGTATATACCTAACAATCTACTAAGTGATGTCAAGTCCCTAACATGCACTCAGTAGTAAATACACCATGCTATAATTTGTCACCTCAATTTGGAACAATCTCAAGCTTGAGTCTCTTTAATTAGATGCCACTATATCTGGGACGATAACCTTAAAGTACCTCAACCAACCAAAACTTAACTTTGGAAAGCTAGTTTCAACTCAAAAAAGAGGAAAAAAAACAGGGATCAGATATTGGATGTCCAAAACTGTCCCGGATGACGGACAACGACAACATGACATTTCGAGTTCCATTTCTACTATGATTACATTAAAAAACAAGAAAAGGAGAACATAATGGCCTATAATTATAACTAAAAACTCAGGGAAGTTTTTGAGTCGAATTGACTAAGAAACCTAGTTTTGGTCTCGGAGATTAGTCATTTCAATAGTGTTCGAGTCCAAACTCTGGATCCCTGAACCTTGCTGAAGTGTCAAGCATTTTTTCAGTGAAAGAATAGCTTGGATATTGGATGTTTGAAGCGATCTTTCACTCAAAAAGAAACTTTCTGGTTCAAAAATTGGATATCCGAACGCGACCACTTATTGAATGAATTAAAAAACATGAAAATGTATAAGAATGAATCCAAGGCCTAGTTCTTCAAGGTGGCACGGTGACACAGCTCGACGTCTTAGGTTCTACTCCTGTTAACATCAAGTGAGAGAGAGAGCATAATGACTTACAACTCCACATGACTTACATACTCCAACACTAAACTTTTAGGAGTCTTTAAGTCACCAACTCAGGTTTGACTACCTCATGGCTCATTAACATTTATTATTGTTCTTTTTTTTTTTTTGAATTCCAGACATTAGATGTCCAAATTGATTGTTTTTTGTAATTGGGCTAATTGGGACATCCAATGCCCAAGCTGGTCTTTCACATTATCCTCAAAATAAAAGATAAAGTGGTATAGTTCAAACTTCAAACATTGGATGGTTCAATTTGTTAATGTGTCAACTTTTTCCAGTGAAAGGCTAGCTCAGACATTGGATGTGGAAGCTAGTCTCACTCAAAAAAAAAAAAGAAAAAGAAAGAAGGGGTATGTGATTCTGATATTGGATGTTCAATTTGACCCACTTATTAAATGAATACAAAACCATAAAACAAATGGAAATGGACCCAAGGCCTAGGTCATCAGGTTGGTAGGGTGTCACAACATTAAGTTTTGGGTTCTATTCCGGTCACAACTCGGGTATGATTCAGAGACCTTTTGAGTTTTCAGTTCCAGTGTATATGCGTCATATTGCCACTTGTCAACTTTTTTGGGTGTACGGATAATTTAGACATGGAAAATTGTTTCATGCTGGCTGGACCACATGACTATATATAAGGTCCGAAAAATGTTAAGCATCCGCATCCATCTTAAAGATGGATGCAAGTAGGTGTTCCATCTAAAAACAATGGAAACTAATGGTCCAAATTATTTCTAACTAGAATTATCATTTTTAGTTTTTAAAATGTACTTATTTTTTCATATTCATGATCTCCATGTTAGAGAGTACATGTCCTTAAAAATTAACTCCAAAAATCCATCTCAAAAATAGATTTATTAATAGGCCCGCATTTCTACATATGATGGCTTGGCCGCATAGAAACCGGGTCCTTTAGACATTAGATGCCCAAATCGAGCTTTGATTAAAAAAAACCCGCATGTGGCTTGGATATTATAAGTCCGAATTGGCCTACTGGGAAAAAGAAAAAAACATAAAAATGAACCGGAACATACTTGAGGCCTAGGTCATCAAGGTGTCAGGGTACTATAGCATGATGTCTTGGGTTTCATTTGAAAATAAAGGAGGAGAAGAAGAATATCATATATCACATAAAAAGAGTTTTCCGTTTCGGATTATAAGTTGTTACGTTTTTATTTTTTTTTCCAGTGGTTTTTAGATGCAAATGGGGTAAGAATTGAACCGAAAATGTAGTCAGGCCCGGAAACCTTGGGAGTTTTCAGTTCCAAAGTGTATGAGTCATTATGTTCTATTTTTCTTGAATGTTGATGAGGTAGGGATGAAACCCAATACATCACGTTTTGCTGATTAAAAAAACTTGATTCTCATGTTGTAGAGCCATAATCTTCCCATGTGTAGACATCAACGTCTGAACCACTCTCACTATTAAAGAACAACTAAGAGAATTTTATAAGGTCTTTGCAACTCCCCAGAAGCAGCATGTGAAATACATTCCTACCCATCTCTAGATATTGATTTTTCAAACCAGTATAATTATTTTTTTGAGTGAAAAACTGGTTCGGACATTCATTGTCTGCACCAATATCTTTTCTTAGTGAAAGGCGAATTTCAATATTGGATGTCTAATCCGACTCAATTAGGAGCATGTGATTCCATGTCTTCTTGTTGACAAGTATGAATGATATCAAATAATGGAGAACATAATTGGCAGCACTGAAGCAATTCATGACATAACTAATGCAAAATGAGAATAGATGAGACCTAAAGAGTACAGGAATCCCAATTCTCTACACTCCTAATCCCAAGGAACTACCAGAAACACTCAAACCCTGAGCTTCCTAAACCTACAGATTTTGAGCTAGTCCTAAGAGGGGGATGAAATCTCCATCCCCCTAAAGTAGGGGTGGCAATGGGTCGGGTCCAGATCTGGCCCAAACCTGAAAATATAGTTTGGGACCCGAATCTGATCCAATTCGACCAAAAAATTAAATATCTATGTATTTAACTGTATTAAATATGTTAAATATATTGAGACTCCAAAAATATTATCGGACCCAGATCCGGACCCAAATAATGTTCAGGCTCAAGATTTGGACCCGGACCCAATTGGTATGTTTGGATTCCTTGATAAAATTGTTTTTCCTTACAAAGCTTATTTAGTTTTTAAATATATTTTACATTGTTTTTCCTTACAAAGCTTATTTAATTTCTAAATATATTTTATGAAATTATAGGAATGTTTGGGTGACATCCTATTATGTGAGTCATTAGTAGACTAATGACAAGTTTAGCTCATAACATAGAACTAACAATTTGGTAACAACTTGTTACTCATAATTAATTGCACTAAGGGAATTAAGGCAAGAGTTACACTTAGATCTCAACTCCTATAGATCATTATTATGAGAGTTACAAAGTTATATGTTCTTTATAAAGAGTTAACCTATCAAGAAAGAGAGAAGGGTTAAAAAGGATGAGTTAATGAAATTCATCGAAAGAGAACTCTCAAATTTTCCTGTCTTTGGATGACTCAATTAATAGGATTTGATATAGAACCTTGAGTCTCTCGTGTGATTTGAGGATAGATTTGAATAAGTTGTTCCTTAAGAAATGTTTTTTGTGATGAAAGCTAATGCCCACTAACCGTTCAGCTTTCAAGATATATATCTCATTGTTACATACCCTCAAATTATCCATCAAGGCACACCCTAAGGAATAATAAACCTGATATTCTGCACTCAATTTCCAAACTGTAAACCCATAGAAAGGTGGTTTTACAAGGAACACTTTTCATTATATTTTTTATTCATTCAATAAGTGGGCTAGTTTAAACATTGGATGTCTTAACCAATCCAGCTAAATAAATTAGTTGGGATGTCAATCGTTTGAACTGGCACTTTTACTCGAAAGAAAGTAAAAATACCTTGTTCAAACATTATACGAATTAGAAACAATTTGAAAATTAGAAAAATATGCGACAAAGTGTGACATGAGCATGAAATCTAGAATATGCTAGAATGCTTCAAATTTCTAAGAAAAGTATTTTTCCTGAATTTTCCTTTTTTTTCTAAAATTAGAGCTTCTTGGGCTTTTGGTCAATTTTTACTTTATGGAGGAAATGGTTAAATCCCTTTACAAAATCATTAAATAGGTTAAATTATCTTAATTAACATTTGAGAAGTTATTTTTCTTATTTTTATTGTACTCGAGTACCTCAAGAAAACAAAAACAAACAAAAAAAAAAGAAATTTTTTAAAAAAAGTTCCCAAAATGCCCTTATTTAAAGTTGTGCAGCTAAACAAATAGGGGTGTTTCAATAATTTGATACCTCAGAAAGTCTAAACCAAATATAAAAATACCAGAGGTTGTTCAAAGTTATAAATGGAAAATACATTGTTCAAGGATCCTAAAGAGGAACAATTAAGAATATTTACATCGCTTGATACATGCATCGTTAAATGACAAAAATACTCTCAATTATTCCTCATTACAAACTCTGAACTTGTGTTCTTTATTTAGAACCTTAAGGGAGCAAGGGAATTTCATCATTAAGTTAAGAGCTTCCGGGAGTCAAATTATTGAATTACCTTTAGTTCTGCAAGTTTCCCAATCCCAAATAAGGGTAATTTGGAAATTTTAATTTTTATTTAGGCAGGTACAAAGTAGAAAAGCAACTCTTCACGTGTTAATAGAGGTCATGTGGCCCTTTTATGATTTTGTAGAGAGTTTCGACCTTTTAAAGTATATTTTCTCAAAAAAAACATAAAAAGACAGTAACATAAATATGGAAAAAAGCAAAGAAGTGAATGGAGACTATTTAAAGAAGGATGTAATTTCTATTAATGCCTAGACTTTATGAAAACAAAGTAAAGTCTCAACTCGAAGCCTCATCTAAAAAGCACTTTGAGCATTGAAAATCTCCATGATGGCTCTAAAACCAATCAACATCAATTATGAAATTTGAAGCTAAAAAAATAGTATAAATCTTACAAATTTGTGCAAAATGGATGGTCTAGATAATGTGTTATAATATATACTATTTTTAGGGGTTGCGATTTTTTTTCTCAACCATAATTTTCATGGTCGTGATGATCGATTTGAAGGTTTTCGACTCTAAAACTACAATTTTGAGTGAGTTATGAGGTAAGGATTTACTTATTTTAAAAGGCTGCTACGTTGTCAAAATATTTTCCTTTAAAAATTAATTAACTTATTTATATACACTAAGTAAATTTTAAAATATGATTTCTAAAAGAAATAATAGCCTCTACTTTCATTTACTTTTAGAATAACAATAGTTCCTCTTTTTTAGAGTGCATATTTTATTTTATTTATTTTACGCCTAGGATTAAGCTTGAATTTGGGTAGTGGATGCTTCTCACAATCTCACATTTATAAATCAAAATTAATTTTAAATAAATAGAATCACCATAATATCCTAAATTTTTTGAAATTAGTAGGGGTATTTTGGTATTTTATTTAACTTGATAATATCTTTTAATTATTTTTACAAATGGAAGATAGTGACTAGCATCGATGTCCAAAATTTAAGCTTAATCTAATATAGAAAAATAATCAAACTAAAATACAATATTCACTATAAAAGTGATGAATATAGAAGAGTGACTTCAGTATAAAATTAAAAAAAATATGGGTCCATTTTTAAAGGATGCGTTTTCTATCAGTTTATGTGTGGAAATGAGTCCCTTCTTAAAATCCATTTTTGAGGTTAATTTTAAACCTAATTTTTTAGGAACATATAATTTTAACATGGAGATCATGAATATCTAAAAATTGAAATAATAATTTTGTGAAGGAAATATTAACCATTAAGTTTTAACTTTTTTTTGGAAGGGACTACCTATTTACATCCATCTTTTTTTTTTTTTGCCTTAAGGGACGCAAATGTAGGAATATTTCCCCCGATGCGTACAACAATTTTTCATTTTTAAATTTCAAAAGCGAAGTATGCCTCCTCGGTTTTAAGGATCATCATCGTCATCATCATCAAATGATTTTTCCAACTAATTGGGGTCAGCTATACGATTTTTAATATGCCATTCTATTTTATTAGGGACCATACTCTCGTTAAGGCCATAAGTCCCCATATCTTTTCTCATTACTTCTAGTCATGTCTTTTTGGGCCTACCTCCTGTACTTGTTTAATCTTCTACTTGAACTAACTAGTACCTCTACATGTATAGTACTAGATTTGTTCCACATATTTATTAGTTATCATCCTCAATTTTAAGAATGATAATTAATAAATGTGACCTAGTCCAGTATAATGTAAAAATAATTATACTATTTGCTTTTTTATTCAACAAAGTTGAACTTCACAAAATAATCCATTATTAGAATTGGGAGATTTATCAAACCATAACTAAGTTAAAATATCAACCATTGAAACCTTCAAATTGAGTATTTCGGCCTTGACCATTATGGTTGTGAAAATAAATTAAGATTTCAAACCTAAAAATAATGTATATTATAATATATTATCTAAACTGTTTATTTTATCTCAAAAATAAATGTTCACAAATCTATAAGATTTGTACTATTATTTTAGCTTTAAATTTCATAATTGATGTTGAACTCAATATTACTCGAAATCTTTAGGTTTTCTTACACTGATGAAGCGAACAGAAGAAGAAGAAATAATATTTTTAGTTTGTTACTTGTCATTGTTGAAGGTCTCCAGAAGTACGCAATAATGTTAAAAAAAAAAAAAAAAGGATGCATCAGTGAGTAATGTAGTGCCACGTATGCAAAAAAGCACAAAAAAGAGAGGCCTTTACCTACGTTAATACGTAGAGAGAGGTGCAACGAGGCCCTACCACTTTATAGGCCTAAAAAAGTCAAAAGTAAAAAATAAAAAGGGCTCAAATAAAAAATAAAAATTAATATTTTTTTAATTTAAAAGAACTATTCAAGTACTTTCTAATACCATGCTCCTAAGTCCTAACGGCATTAAAATTGAAATCTAAAATTGATAGTATTAAAATAATTTTTAACCATTTTATTTATTTTTGAGTGTACTAATAAATTTATATATTATTAATTTTAAAAATATATATTTTTTAGTATAAAATATAAAAAAACTTGAAGTCTTCCTCAAATCAACCGAAGCACTTAATTTTTTAGATCAAACTGAAACAGTTTCAAAAGCGAATATGACAACATTGGTTGAACTCATATAGATTCGGAAAATGGTTTGATAGGACTTCTGCCCTATCACAATAAGTAAATCGCCACCACATAACTTATCAAAAATTATAACTCAAACATTGGAAAACCTTTATATCGACCATCTCAACTTGAACATTACAGACGTAAAAAAAAAAAAAAAAGGATTTCAAGCTTTAAAAATAGTGTATATTATAACAAATTATCTAAACCATATATTTTACCTTAAAAATAACTGTTAATAGATCTTCAAGATCGACACTATTTTTTAAGTTTTGAATTTTATTGTGCATGTTGAAAATTGATTTTAAATCCAACATTGATATTTTCGTCGTCAAAACTAGTTTCCGGACAAGGATACTCATACCATAGATTTTCATTAACCGGAGCACTTTCGCTACAAGATGAGGGAAAATGTTTTTGTAGGGCTGCAGCCCAAGGAGAACAATACGACTGCAGCCTTTTACATTGTCCATTAATTTGTACGGTGCGGAATGCTCCCGGTGGTCAACAGAAGGAATTGGGGCACCAGAAGCCCCAGTTGCCTCTTTTTCTCTTTTTTTTATTTTTTTATTTTTGGGTGCAGTTTCTATAAAGTTGCAACTTTAAACAACCCAATTAAGGCACACTTTAAAATTTTATCATAACATGTAATTTTGTTGTAAAATATTCTTAGTAATATCTTAAATCTAGTTTCATACCTAATTAAAAAAATTTAAATTCCAAAAATGGTTAAAATAAAGTAGATCCATGAATATATGAAAATCTTGAAAATGGAAAGTCTAGATAATGTGTTGCAAGACGCACTATTTTCGAGATTAAAAAACTTCTTTTTTCATATTCATAGATCTCGGTGTCGAGATGATTGATTAGATAGCTTTTTCAACATTAAAACAACATTTCTGGTAGATTTTTGAGGAGCATATGTGATTCTGCATTTTAAGGTTGAAACCTTATATAATATTTTCCCTTTATTTTTTACCTTTTTTTTTCTATCTTTCCTCTTCATGAGTTCATTTCAACCTTGTTCTCCAACTTCTCTCTGTAACTCGTATGATAGTCACGACTGTACCGAGAGAGAAAGTTGACAGTTTTTGTAAGTAATGTACCAATGAAGGAACTGTTAGAGAAAATTGTGTTTTTAAATATTTACAAAATAAGGGCCCAAATTTTGATTTATTTTTTTTATTTTCTTCCCCACTCAAAAAGTATTTTAAAATAAGCTAGTGCTTTGTGTAGATAAAAAGAAAAACCCATGTGACGAGAGGGACAAGTGGCCATTGAGCGACAATACTTGTCATTTTTCTCTCTACATGTGTCTCTCTCTATTTTCCCTTTTGTAGTTATATTTATGGAAAGGGTTTTTGGGAGGCTGGGGTACCTTGCACGAGCTCTCTTGGAGGCTGGGGTACCTTGCACGAGCTCTCTTTCTCTTCTAAAATATCTTTCCCTCTCTTATGCTTCATGGTGAGCTGGGTACAGGGATGTGCCTCTCATCTCTGTGAGAGCCCTCCAGAATTACAGGATCAACCCAAGCACCGTGTTGTATATCGAATGAGCTCTTTCTCTCTCTATATATAGTATTGCTAACAGTTGTTTGCAGGAAGTTGTGCTTCATCTTGGGTTATATCTTACTGGAAAACCCATTTTCATCCACTTTCTCTCTTTAGAAAGCTATCAAATTGTGCCTGTAAATTCATAGGTATTGGTGAGTTTGTTCCAACTTTCTTCTTTATCTTATGCATCTAGAAATACTACAAGAAAGTTGGGACGCATTCTAAGAGCAAAGAAAATAATTATTGGTTATTTTTTTATATCGTTGGAATGATTTTTAATGGATGCATGTTTGCTGGAAATTTCTTTTGGATTGCTTAGAAGAGTTTATCAATAGCTGCAATTGATGTTTTGGTTGAAGATTCTTTAGTGGATTACAAGCTTAGGGATATTTGTACATCCTCTTGAGTTTCAAAGAATTTACAGCAACTTGTTGTGGGTATTTTAATAAGAATAACATGTCATATGTTTGTTGATATTTCTGATTGAGTTCAAAGCCCCCATCTTGCATGTTGATATTGCTCTATTTACTTCTGAAAATCATAAAGATCCACTGCATTTAAGCTAACAATTGGTATCAGAGCTTAGAGGTTTTCAATTTATATTGAAAATGGCTAATCCTAGAGCTGTATTGACTGATTTAGTGAAGAATGATAAACTTGATGGCTATAATTTCTCACTTTGGAAAAGTAAAGTATCTTATTTGCTGCATACTATGCGTTTGTTGCATGTAATTGAAGAAGAAATCATAACTGAACCTAATGATGACTCTACAATTAGAGAGAGACAAAGATACTTGAAATGGAAAAATGATAATTTTACATGTAAATGTACCATTTTGAATTGCCTTAGTGATAGATTGCATAAGGTTCAAAACCCTACACTAATGCTAAAGACTTATGGGAGGCTATTGAGAAAAGACACACTGAGGACAATTATATGGCAAAACATGAACTTTATGAAAGATATAACCAACATGAAATGAGAGAGAACCAATTGGTGCTGAAATTTTTTGAAGACATGATTGTTATGACTAACCAACTTGCTGGTTATAGATAACTCATATCCGAGTGTCATCAAATCATGAAGATAATTGAAAATCTCCCTTTTTCATGGAAAGACCTTAAGAAAAACTTGTGCCACAATGGTACCATCCACACTCTTGATGATTTAATAGGACATTTTAGGAAGAAAGAGAATGATAGGGCTTAGGAGAAAAATGAAAGAGCCCACCAGCAGACTTATTTGGCTACTAAAAAAAGGTATGCTAGACCCAATCAAAAGAAGAGAAAAGAAAATAAAGAAAACAATGAGAGAACAAAGAAAGAAGACAAGAAAAAGGGAAAATTCTTTAAAAGGTCAAAAAGATGTTTTAATTATAACAAACTTTGTCATATTGCCAAATTTTGTAGGGCCCACCAAAAAAGATGGAGAGAGGAGAAGCCAATCACCCAAAGGATGTCGCATTCGTAGTAGAAGAGTCTCTCGCAGTACTGCCTCCGGTGGATGGTGGATTGACTCAGGTGCAACAAGGCACATCACCACAAGCAAGGAGCACGTGGTGAACTTCAGAGAGAAGAAAGTTGGTGATTGAAAGCTCTATATGGGAAACTCCTATTGGGTCCACATTCTTGGCGAGGCGACCGTGAAGTTTCCTCTTCCTAGTGGGGGTATCCTTAATGATGTCCTTTATGCCCCCGATATGAGGCGTAACCTCATTTCCTTATCTAAGGTAGATAAAAATGGGGTCCAAGTGAATGTAAAAGAGGGGAATATGACCTTTCTTAAATATGGTGTAGAAGTGGCCAAGGCTTCTCTTTGTGGCAGTTTGTATAAACTTGACATTAATGAAATGAAATCATCTTCATCTTATATTGTTGATCCTTCTTTCTAAGTAAGCTTCAATGTATGGCATAGAAGATTAAGACATATTGGCTATGAAAAATTATCTAGGATGATGAAAAAAGAATTAATTCCTTATAAAGAAATGGTTAAATTTAAATGTGAGAACTGTTTAAAAGGAAAGATGCATAGAAAACCATTCTCAAAGGGATTAAGGGCTGAAAGTGTTCTACATATAGTCAATACTGATATTTGTGGAAAATTAAATGTTAAATCCTTTAAAGGACATGAATATTTTATCACTTTCATTGATAATTATTCACGATATACATATACATATTTGATTTCTCATAAAAGTGAAGCTTTAGGAAAATTTAAAGAGGATAAGATGGAAGTAGAAAATCAACTAGATAAAAATATTAAAATTTTGAAAAGTGATAGAGGAGGAGAATATATTTCACTTGAATTTGAAAATTTCTGTAAGGAACATGGGATCATCAGACAATGCGCACTCCCTTATACACCCTAACAGAATGGTATGGCTGAAAGAAAAAATAAAACTTTATTAGAGATGGTTAATTGTATGATACAAGAAGCTAACATATCTTACCAATTTTGGGGAGAAGCTTTGTTAGCATCAACTTATATTTTAAATAGAGCTCCTAGCAAATCTATAAATGGAACCCTTTTGAGTTATGGTTTAATAGAAAGCCTTATTTAGATCACATTAGAGTTTGGGGTTGTGTAGCTCATGTCCTTAACCCTAATAGAGAAAAACTAGGACCTAAAACAATTAAATGTACTTTTGTTGGGTACTCTAGTCATTCTAAGGATTATAAATTATATGATCATGAGACTAAGACTGTCATAGAAAGTAGAGATGCTCATTTCTTTGAGGATGAAGTAATTCCAAAAGGAAAACAAACTGAAATTATAGAGAAAGAAGAAGAAGAAATGTGACAACCTAGTGATTCCTATGAGAACCCTGGTAGTATTAATCGTATTCCGATTATGGTAGAGCCTAGAAAAAGTATTAAGGAAACTAAAAGACCTAGTTACTTGGATGACTACTATAGGTATAATGTAAAACTTAATGATAAATCCATAAGCTTTAAAGAAGCCATAAGTTCATCAGAGGCATCCAATTGGATGGAGGCAATGCAAGATGAATATAACTCACTAATGAAGAATGAGACAAGGACCTTAGTAGACCTACTAGAAGGTGGTAGAGCCATTAGTTGCAAATGGATCTATGCTAAAAAATTGAATCCAATGGAACAATTGATAGGTATAAAGCTAGATTTGTTGCTAGGGTTTTACCCGAGCAGAAAGGATACATTATAAATATACTTTCTCCCTTGTTGCTAGAAAGTCTATTAGAATTGTATTAGTAATAGCAAACAATTATAACTATGACATACATCAAATGGATGTAGAGACAACATTCCTCAATAGTGAATTAGAGGAAGAGATATTTATGAGGCAACCCGACGGTTCCGAGTCTAAAGAACAAGAATGCAAAGTGTGCAAGCTATATAAATATCTTTATAGACTTAAATAGTCCTCAAGACAATGGTATTTAAAGTTTGCTTAGGCACTAAAGAACTATGGCTTTGTTAATACTAGTGCTGATATTGTGTATACATCCGAAGTATTAGGGGTAGTCATCTCATTTTAGTATTATATGTAGATGGCATTATCATTACATGCAGTGATCCTAAAATTATTAAAGATGCCAAAGAGTGATTATCTGTACAATTTGAGATGAAAGACTTAGGAGAACTAGAGTAGGTTCTTAGCATGTAAATTACAAGAGATAAGAAGAGAAGATTACTCTACTAAAGCCAAGAATTATATACTGTAAAGATACTGAAAAAGTTTAGAATGGATGAATCTAAACCAATGGTTCCTGAGAAAGGGTGTAAATTGTCCAATGACATGTGTCTTAAGACTGATAAAAAAAAAAAAATTATGGAAAAGATCCCTTATGCATAAGCATTAGGATCATTAAACTATTTGATGAATTGCACATGCCCTGACATAGCATATGCAGTGGGGGTTGCTAGCCGATATATGAGTAACCTAGGCATAGATTATTGGAAACTTGAAAAGAGAATATTTAGATATCTAAAATAGACCACCAGTTATAGCCTATGCTATGGAAATGATAAATTAGAATTACGAGGCTACAATGATGCTAACTGGGCTGATAGAGAGGATGAATTCAGATCTACATCTGGATGTCTTTTTACTTATGGTGGAACATTTATATCATGGGGCAGCCATATACAAAAGAGTATGTCACAATCAACAATGGAGGCAGAGTATGTTGCTTTATATGAGGCGGCCAATGAAGCAATATATTTAAGAAAATTGCTCAGTGAGATACTATTGGCTACATTTGAGAGCACTCCAATAGTTATTTATTTGTGACAACCAAGCTGCCATAGTCATTTCTAAATATCCTATGTACCACAATATTGCAAAACACATTGATAGAAAGTATCATTCCGTGAGAGAGTTTGTGGGACGAAATGATATAGAGGTAATGTATCTCCACATAGATTCCATGATAGCTGACCCGTTGACTAAAAGTGTCAACACATGAAAAATGTGTAAGGGCTATGAGATTGAGATCCACTGGTTTCTTATGATACACTTATGATGAGCCTAAGTGGTGCAGCTATTGAGCATGTGGAATGTTATGTGATTACCCTTCGCCTGTGTGGCATATCCGCCATTGTGGCGATGACACCTGTGTGACATATCCGCCTTTGTGGCGATGACACATGTGTGGCATATCCACCTTTGTGGCGATGATGCCTGTGTGGCATATCCGCCTTGTGGCAATGATGCATGTGTGGCATGTGTAAGCGCCTTCAGAGGGTGTTAGGATATGTTGATTGTTTTTTTTTCTTCTCTTTCCTTTTTCTTTTCTTTCTTATGCACAGACACAAATATGCACATATCTTAAGTCCACAAGCAGAGACAATTTAAACCCTTCCTCTCTTTCTGTTGTTTTCCTTTTCCCTTTTCATTGATTAGCATTACTATTGTAGAATGAACTGAAGGCAATCATTGAAGATTATAATGATGATGACTACTGGGATAAACAAGAGCCTTTCAACTGCCTATTGCATCACCTTACAACTTTTCGTAGCTTGTTCGAAGTGTGTTATAAATCTTATGATATCAAGTTTGTGAAGTTTCTACTGATCAATGCTCATGTTGTGAGAGAGATGAGACTCATATTTGATGCATATGATTTTAATAAAAAAGAAAAGGAGAGTATTAAAAGAGATCTGATATTAGTCGAGAAGGCATCTTTGCATGTGGAGATGATCTTCTCTGAAAGTGCAAGAGTAACGAACGGTGAAGATATGTCTGATGCAGATATGTAAACTATCTATGGATCATATCTGTTGATCTATCTACCTATACCATATGATTTTGGTAAGGAGAAAATGAATGGAATTAATAGAGATCTAACACTATTTGAGAAGGCATGTTAGCATATATGTCTTATCTTCTCTATGTATTCCAAAGGACTATTATTTATGAATATGTGTACAATCTATGGCTTGCGATCCACCTGATCACTACAGGCTAGTCATGGTGTTTATGCCACTCTTACATCTTATGCTCTTTTGCAGCTTTTTCGTATTTTGATATTTGACAGTTGTTATGAAGTTCTTTATTTTCAGATTTTCGCTATTGGCTAGCTTCTGCTTTATTTCCCCTCAACTTTCGCCTCATTTCCCTGCTATTGACACATCATTGTAAGCCCATAGGCTTTTTGGCTGAAGTTCTGTACAAACACAAACATAAACTGGTATGCAAGCAACCTTCATACTTCAGTACTTCAACATTTCCCATTAAAACAACTTTGACTAGATTTACTTCAACATTTCTCAATAAAACAACTTTGACTAGATTTATTCTTGCAAAGGGTTTATTGCATCTCGTTTGATTTGTATCATTTCCTGGATTCTGATTTGAAGCGGTTAAGCTTAGGCTTGTCTATCACATTGGTGTTTTTTCTCTTCGAGTCTTTTGATCAAATTGAATTTTCTCATAGCTATTGCATTTTCCATTAGCTATACCCTTTTGGTAGAGCATGGGGAAATGAAGTTAGGACCTAGTTGCGCATCATTTTTAATGAATCGTTCTTCTCTTTTGGGTAAAAATGAATAGCAATGAACTTTTTGAAGGGGTTAAAATCAAGACCAGTTGGGATAAGACTATTTGATGTATTTCCATTTCTATGCCTAACAAAGAGTTGGTAAAATAGCTTTTTTCCCAATCTGGCCAGGGCAGATATAGTGACCCTTTTTGAGTAATTTGAGAAGTGAATTAGGTCTTGCTTCTAATAAGCTGAAGCATATCAAACATCCCGTTTGCACTGTTTTCAATTAGTCAGGCAGAAATATGGAGTGTCTCAATTATATGGTCTGGGCCTTAGGAACTAGGTTCATTAATATGTAATCCATTTAATTCTAGCTTGTTCAACTTTGGGTCAGGATAAACTCTATCTAGAAATCTAGAAAAAAAGAGGTTTTGCACCAATATTAACCATAAAAGGTCCAAGCAATCAGTAAAAGAGAAGCTTTTGCACTGAGCACAAATATTCTGATATTGCTTACTCTGCTATGTGCAAGTGGGTATTGTTTGGAAATCTGCTTGGAAATCAGGTGTCTATCGAGAGATTTATCTCTAAGATGAAAGGGTTGCCTATCACTTTTTTTTTTGGGGTCGGGGGAAGAGAACTTCCATAGGAGATCCGCAAGGTTTATTTCGATTTAGGGCTAGAGGTTATCAGAGGGAGGAATCTCAAGTATATTACAAATCATCATTTCTGGGGTACTTGGACATGTGAATGTTTTCTTGAGAAAAATGCGATTTAGTATATTTCGATTATCAACTTCATAATTGAATATGGGTTGGTTGAAATTTTGTTGGTTCACACAATCCTATTGGTGGCTGGAGCTTGTTTGGTCCACATTGTAGATTGTTTTGTTGTCACATGAGTGGAGGGTTTTCTATGACATTAAAATAAGAGGACTCTCATTGAGGGATCATTTCTAGTTTGAGCTAATTAGAGTAGATAAAAAAATGAGATATTTATGTGAGGGGGATGTTTTGGTCTATTGAGGTGTGGTTTATTTCTATAGTATAATGTTTATTTTTATTATTTTTATAAGGGGCCATCACTTGGTGTGACATTAAACGGCTCAAGTAGCCAGCGTCAAGAGCATGCATGGGTTCGAGTCCTAAGAGCAGCCACTTTGTGCATCAGCCAAAGGCTAGGACCGTTTTTAGTCCACTCTTCCTAAGGCCCTGGTTAGGTGGGACCAGCATCGGGTTATCGGGACTCTGGTTAGGCAGGACTAGCACCGGCTTACGGCCCTTTTCTTAATGTTTATTTCTATAGTACAAGGCTAACACCTTACATAATTTGTTTTTTACATAAATTTTATTTCTAATTTAAAGAACTTATTCCATATTTAATTATGTCTTTAAAAATGCCTCTAAAGATTAATTAAAAATTACCAAAAATATTATGGTTTGAACTTTTTATATTGAAATAGTTCCAAAAATTTTACGCTTTCTATTATTAATATTTGGAATCAAAATTAGCACAATTTTCAAAGTTGCATTTTTTACTTTGAAAATTGTGAATTTTAAGTTCAATACTTTATTACATAATTATAAAATATTCATCCATACCACTTTCAAGTAATTGCGATAATAATCTTACAACCTTTTCTTCACATATTTTAGCCAGAGGAACCTTTGTTAAAGTTAGACAAAATTCATATATGGATGTTTGTTTTAAAAAAAGACGTCCAAGTATAGTTTTATACCAATGTATAACATAAAATATGAACTTTTAAGTGAAGGAAAAAAAATTTATAAGGTTGAAACCTTCAACTATAGAAGTAAGGTGCACCTTAAAAGTCTTGTAGAAAAGAGTTTTTCGAAGTCGAAAAGCCTTCTAATTGATCATCTCGACTTGAAGATGTATATATATAAAGAATCAAAAGAATTTCAAATCTTAAAAATAATACATCTTATAACAAGTTATTTGGACCGTCTATTTTCAAGATTTTCAATTGTTTATAGATTTGTTCAATTTGCACCATCTTTTGAAGTTTTAAATTTCATAATTAGGGTTGAAAAAGGATTTTTCATGCCACCGTAAAGTTTCCGATATGGGTGGCAATAGACCTGGACTTGTCTAGTATACCTAATACGGGTCCGCGTATGGGTCCAACATTTGGACCCCGTGGGTTGGGTTTGGGTTCAAAACTTGTACCAAACCACTATTCGAATCAGGGTCTAGGTCTGTTGGACCCGACTCGTACTCGAAAACTGTTAGAGATAAAATACTTCAAGCCTATTTATTTGTTGTATTAAGGATCGTATACAATAAGAACTCGTAGTCATCTTTAGCTAATAAACGACAAATCTGACGACTTGAAATCTAATGGTGGGTGATTGTGACCTTGTTGGCAATAATATGGGTATATGATGAGAAAAAAAGGGTAAAAAGAAAAGAAAAAAAAACTCATAGTGAGGGTGGCCATGGACCCGACGAGACCCACAAATGACGGGATAGACCTAGGACCCGATGGGTATGGGTTTGGGTCCAACTGTTGGGCCTGATGTGTATGGGTATAGGTCCAACTTTTGGACCCAACGGGTTGGGTTCGGGTCCAAATTTGGACCCAAATACTATTCAAGTATGCATCCGAGTCCAGTCGGACCCAACCTATTGCTACCCCTAGTTTCCGATACTAGAACTACATCTTCCTACAAAATTTAGAGGTGTACCTTACTTGTGTAGTAGAAGGTGGGCACCCTATAAAAGCCTAACCCTTGGGAGAAATATATATGATGCTAAACTCAAATTTTAAATATTAAATTATGACTTTGAAATTCCTATCTCTATGTAGTTGGCAATAATTTGGGATAACAACGACTAATGGATGACCCTACCACCATATTTGTCTTCTCCCCCTCTTCGAACAATGATCTACAAAAAAACCTGTTAAAAAATTTTGCTCCAATTGATTTCTAGGTTGAAGAGTACTATAACTTTAATAGTCCGTTGAATGGTTTACATATGGGAGGGCTTTCTATGTGACCCAAACCATGGTATATGAGACTAGTCATCGTATCTGAATAGATGGATGAGATGGCTTGAGTCACAGTATCACAAGATAGCACTTAACCGTCAAATCTTGATCAGATGATTCATAGTATTTTATTTTTTATTTTATTCTATAAATAATTTTATAGCAAAATTTGGGGCATGCATAGATCTGACAGGGGCATACATGATAAAAATATTAAAAATATTTCTGGTGATGAAAAATTACTATAATACCCTGAAAAATTGTTGGGATATTTTGGTCATTTAGTTTTACATAAAATTTTTATTTTTACTTTTCCAAGTTTGCTCTAATGGGACTCCCAAAATTTCATCCAAAAATGTTTTGTAGAAAAGAAATAAAAAATAAAACATTGTTTGATATTGCTGGATTTAGTGCTATCTAAAATCACCCACATAAGGAAATCCCATATTATATAGGATTGAGATATTCTCATATTATGTGGGATTGAGATATTCTCATATTATGTGAGATTGAGATATTTTTTTATTGCATGATATTGATATTGATATTTGATAAGTTTCTTAAAAGAAATAGAAATCGAAAAGGGATTAGGACTATTAGATATACCTCTTAGTCTTTTGAGATATATGTAATATTAATAGACGTTTTATATTTAGTATGGATTCCTATCCTTATATATATGGGATGAAAGCATAAAAAATTTGTGTACCTTATTTGGGTCACCATATGAGAATGGTAGTTCCTCTAGAGAGAGAGGGAGACAAAGCCTCATGTGCATATGATGCAATTTTCTCTTAGAGCAGAGAGCTTCCTATGAAGAGAAACGTTGATGGTGCCCCTTGAAGACTACTATAGAGTGAGAGGTTGGTTTATTGTAAAGAAGCGGTTCTCCACGGTTTGTTTTTTGTAGAGAAGCGGTTCTCTTGGAGATTTTGAATTGTTTCTCCTTTTAATGAGATAAAATCTCGTTTTCTCTTAAAGTTGTTCCCTTGAGATGAAGTCTTGTTTTATCTCAAAGTTATTCGCTTCCTAAACAGCGGTTTAGTTATGGAATAGAGATGAAAGATCAACATGGTGCTGTTATGGAATAGAGATGAGAGATCAGCATGGTGCCATTATGGAATGGAGATGAGAGATTTTGCATGGTGTCATTTGGGAGAGTATGTTTAAAATGGTGTCATTTGGGAGAGTAGGTTTAAAGGGTTTGCTCGAGTATTTTTTTGTCGAGGTTTGTTCCAAAATCTTTAATGCAACTTTCATTGGTATAGTGGATTTCTGTTTGCCGTGCCCGTGGATGTGTCCTACTAGGGTGAACCACATAAATCTTTATGTTTTTCTGATATGTGTTTCAAGCTTTATTTCTTATACGTTATTTACCAAAAAATCAACCCATTGGGTTTAGAGCTTCAGCGTACAACAAGTGGCATCAAAGCCCGGGTTTGGGATTGTCGGTATGGCGATAAAGATTTCGAATGCAAAGTTCGAGGTACATAAATTTGATGGCAAACACTATTTTTCAATAAGAATAAAGAATAAATTTATGTGGTAAAAGATGAAGAATTTATGACGCTATCTAATAGATGTTAGCATGGTAAGCAGGTGATTTTGATATCAAGGTGGTGATTGTTGGATTTAATGCTATCCAAAATCACCCACATAAGAAAAACCCATATTATATGGGATTAAAATATTCTCATATTATATGGGATTGGGATATTTCTTTATTATGTGATATTGATATTGATATTTGATATATTTACTAAAAGAAATAGAAATCAGAAGGGATTAGGACTCTTGGATAAATCTCTTGGTCTTTTAAGATATATGTAACATCAATAAAAAGTTTCATATTTAGTATGGATTCCAAACTTTATATATATGGGATGAAAGTACAGAGAATTTGTGTGTCCTATTTGGGTCACCATATGGGAATGATGGTTTTTTTAAAGAGATAGGGAGGCAGAACCTCTTGTGCACAAGATCCAATTTCCTTTTAGAGAATAGAGCTTCTTATGAAGAGAAACATTGATGGTGCTTCCTAAAGACACCTATAGAGTGAGAAGTTGATTTCTTATAGAGAAGCAGTTCTCATGGAGATTTTCAGTTGGTTCCCGTTATAGTGAGATAAAGTATCATTTGCTCTCAAAGTTGTTCCCTTCCTAAACAATGGTTTATTTATAAAATAGAGTGGTTTAGTAATGGAATAGAGATATAAGAAGTGGGATTACATATAATTTATATGTTGTTGGGGTCACGTACAAACATTTTCTTTTACGGAATGATATGCAACTCATGTTCCCTTTTTAACATAAAGAGATCATTCACTACTTATTTAATGCCCTACAACAAATTGAGAAGTTTTATTTGTATTTTGGAAGCTATTATCCTTAATTTTACTAGTACTTTGTCCTCAAGTTTCAACACAATTAAAAAGAGAAATTTTTGAAACTATTCAAGCATAATCTTCCTTGTTCAATTTAAAGAGAAGAATCATGGAAAAGAATAAGAGAGAGAGAGAGCACATTATGGACCGAAGAAGCAGCATAGGGGAGAAAAGTGAAGGGATTGTTTTTGAGAGAGCGAGAAAGAGGTGCATAAAGATGATATGTTTTATATGGATAGGGAGAAAAGAGACGTGCAAGAAAAACCAAGAATCGATGCAAAGTATAGACAAGTAGAGTAGAGAGAGGATAGAGAAGGAAGGAGAGAGAAAGGAAATTACCAGAGAGTAAGGACATGAGACAAAAAGCAACAGAAGCAAAGAAACGTTGAGAGACAGTATAAGAGATAAAGTGATACATATAAGGTGAGAGGAAGTATCATAGAGATAAATAAAAAGATGTGAGAGAGAGAATGTGAAGAGAGAGAAAGTACCATAGAGGATGATGAGATAAAGTGAAATACATATCATGTCAGAGGAAGTATCATAGAGATAAATAAAAAGATGAGAGAGAGAAAGAAAATGTGAAGAGAGAGAAAGTACCATAGAAGATGATGAGAGAGAAAAAAAAATGTGAAGAGAGAGAAAGTACCATAGAGGATGATGAGAGAAAAGGAATTAAAGCTTTTTAGCCATAATAGCAGAATCGTGCTTTGTTTTGTTAACTCTTTAACACCTTTTGCGACTTTATAACTATTTCATCTAGGGTCCTCTTCTCTAGACCCTGCTCTGTTTCAAAAACTTCATCCTGTGAAGATTGTGAAGCAAATGGCATGAACCCAAATTGGACGTCACTAAAACTAGTAAAAAAATTACATTGTTTAACTTCAATGTTATCTCTAGTACCCTTTCTAGAGACTTGAAAAATGGCTCCAGAAAAAAGAGGGCGACTCAATATCCACTATATTAGAGAAGGGTGTGCGTTCTATAAGGTTGCAACCTTAAACAATCCAATTACGGCACACCTCCAAATTTTATCATGACATGTAATTTTAGTGTAAAAAATTCTTAGGAGTTAGGATTATCTAAAATATTGTTCTCATATTCGATTATAAAATTGTAAACTCCAAAAATGGTTAAAATCAAGTAGATTTATAAACATATGAAAATATTGAAAATGGACGTTCTAGATAATGTATTGCTTCTAGGACTAAAAATCTTTATTTTTTTTCGTATTCATACATCTCAATGTCGAGATGATCAATTAGAGGGTTTTTCAACATTAAAACAACCTTTCCCTATTGATTTTTTAGGTGCATCTTTAACTCTACATTTTAAGGTTGCAACCTTATACAAACTTTTTCCATTAGCGGAAGGATGAAGTTTGTATAGGGTCTAGGCTTTATGAAAATAAAATAAAGACTCACCTCAAATCCTCATCCTCAAAGCACTTTCTGTATCGAAAATCTCCACGATAGTTCTAAAATCAATTTTTAATACCGAAGGTAAAAATTTAAATCTTTAAAATGGTACAAGACTTGTGGAGATGGTCTAGATGATTTGTTACAATATGCACTATTTTTAGAATTTAAAATCCTAATATTTTGTCACAACTATAATGTTCAATGTGAGATTATCGATTAAATGTTTTCTAATACTTGAATTACAACTTTAGACTATTTATAAAGTGAGGATCTTTATTTTGGTAGGGATGCAGCCCTATTAAACCATTTTCCTTAAGGAAAAGTGAGCTCTATATAAATTATGGAGCTTTCAAGTACAAACATTCCTTAAAACCCTAAGAACCATTGAACAAACGCTTTACCTTTTCCCAAAGCAATGGTTTGGTCTTCTTCTCAGTTGATCTTTGCAGGAGATGCCATCCTCCACCAGCACTCGGATCCGTGAACATTTATTTTTAGCGTGAAAAGGGTGGCCTAGATAATTGGTTATAATATATATCATTTTCAAGGTTTCAAGTCCAAATTTTTTTTCAGCCAGAATTTTCAAGGCCAAGATGATCGATTTGAAGGTGTTCCGACACAAGAATTTAAAACTTTACTTATTTGAAGGGTTGGTGCCCTCTCAAAGTATTTTTCTTTAAAAATTTAATTAACTTGTTTATATGCACTAAGTATCAAATACGTTCTTAGCGAGGACATAAATCTCAATATCTTTTCTCATTATTTCCCTTCTTATCCTTTTTGGCCTACCCCAGGCCCTTTTGAGTCTTCAACTTGAATTAACTTGTATCTCCTAATAAATACTATGTACTGTACCACGCATTAATTAGTTATTATCCTCAATTATAAGGATGATAACTAATAAATGAAACTTAATACAATATAATTATAAAATAATTACGCTATTTGCTTCTTTATTCCACAATATTGAACGTTGCAAAATAATTTGTATTTAGAGTTGGGAGCTTTATCATATCAAAGTTAAAATGTCAACAATTGAAACCTTTAGATCAATTATTTCGGCCTTGACCGCGATGGTTGGAAAAAATAAATGAAGATTTCAAGTCTAAAAATAATGTATATCATATCGTTATCTAGCCCTTGTATTTTGCCCTAAAAATAAATTTGCACTAATTTACAAGATTTGTGCTGCTTTTGAAGAATTACTTGGTGTGTCCAAGGCTTCACCAGCTACTATGCGGGCTTGGAGATCTACACCATTCACGACAGCACGCGTAGATCTACACCATAAATAATAGTATTTCAAAGAAAATGTATAATCAATTGTTCAAATATTTTCTCCGAAACATATCATTTCTACTTTTTAAAATTTATTTATTTAGGATCATTACTCTTAGTAATGCACAAGTTAAAGATTAAATATTCCCTAAAATTTAATATTAAATTCCATTTACTCTCCGTCCTTGTACTGAGCAGCACCATGTGACCCACCTCTGTCGCTCTCTCTAAAATGGATCCATTGCTCCCCCTTTCTCGTGAAAATCTAAAGACCCAAAACAGAGAATGAATCGATAGGATCAAACTCCATTACATCTCTCTCTCTCCTCTCCTCTCCTCTCCTCTCCTCTCTTCTCTTCTCTCTTCTCTCTCTCTTCTCGACTGTTTTTCCTTGTGATGATTAATCTTCTGGGATGAAGTGCGAGTCTGGAGAATTGACCCATCCCTACCCAGGCTTGCAAAGGCATGGCCACGCTCACTGTTTCCTGGAACTCCTTGTCACCAACCTCTCTGTATTCTCTCTCTTCAAAAACTCTGCTATTTTCTCTCTCTTCAAATGCTCAGCACTGCTTCTTCCTATGTTGTTCAGAGAAGAAGAGATTCAGATCCAATTCGAGCGAAGAGAGAGATAGAGAGGCGCATTCAATGTTGCTGCCAAATGAAAACGGATGGTGGGTTGGAAGAGGCGCTCTCTCTCTTTGAAGGTATGCTCAAATCCTCACACAAACCTTCTCTCTCAACTTGCAATCTATTGTTGGGGTCCTTCGAGAGACCGGACCAGGCTTCCTCTCTGTATAAAACCATGGTGACAGCTGGAATTTCACCTGATATTCAAATCTTGCATACATTGTTGAGGTATTTTTGCCAATTCCAGATGACCCATTTTGCGTTTGGGGTTATTGGTCTCACTCAGAAGCTTGGTTACCCTCTCTCTGTCTTCCTCTTGAATATGGTAATGGGAGGACTTTGCAAGGAGGGGCGAGTGGGGAGGGCTATGGAGCACTTCGATGGTATGGAAAACCACAAGCTTTCAATCAATGTCTTTACATTTACCACTCTGATCAATGGGCTCTGCAAAGCCCATAAGGTGGAAGAGGCCATGGCTATACTCAAAGCGGTGGGGAAGAAAGGATGTCAACCAAATGTCGTGACGTATACAGTACTCATGGATGGTCTTTGCAAAGGGGGAAGGACAGAAGAGGCAATGCCTTTGTTAGAGGAGATGTATAGCAATGGCTTGAAGCCGGATGTCTTTACATTTAACACTTTGATCAATGGGCTCTGCAAAGCTGATAAGGTGGAAGAAGCCCTGGTTTTGCACAAAGAAATGGAGAAGAGAGGGTGTCAACCAAATGTCGTCACGTATAACACACTCATTGATGGCATTTGCAAGGGTGGGATAGCAGAGGAAGCAATGTCTTTGTTGGAGGAGATGCATCACAGTGGCTTGACCCCAAATGTGTTCACTTACAACACTCTTATGAATTTTTTGTGCAAAAGAAATAAGGTGGAAGAAGCCCTGGCTTTGCACAAAGAAATGGCGAAGATAGGGAGTCAACCAAATGTTGTCACATATACTACTCTGATAGATGGTCTTTGCAAGGACGGGAGAACAAAAGAGACAATGGCATTGTTAGAAGAGATGCACCACAATGGCCTAAACCCAAATGTTGTCACATATAGCACTCTTATAAGTGCGCTATGTAAAAAAAATCAAGTGGAAGAAGCCTTGGCTTTGCACAAAGAAATGAAGAATAATGGCTGTCAACCAAATATTGTAACATATAATGCACTCATCGATGGTCTTTGCAAGGATGGGAGAACAAAAGAGACAATGGCATTGTTAGAAGAGATGGGCCACAATGGCCTAAACCCAAATGTTGTCACATATAGCACTCTTATAAGTGTGCTATGTAATAGAAATAAGGTGGAAGAAGCCTTGGCTTTGCACAAAGAAATGGAGAATAAAGGATGTCAACCAGATGTTGTCATGTATAACACACTCATCGATGGTCTTTGCAAGGGTGGGAGAACAAAGGATGCAATGTCTTTGTTGGAGGAGATCTGTCCCAATGGCTTGAACCCAAATAAAGTGCAAGAAGCCTTGGCTTTGCACAAAGAAATGGGGCAGATGGGTTGTCAACCAAATATCGTCACATATAGAACCTTAATAGGTGGTCTTCGCAAGGATGGGAGAACAAAAGAGACAATGGCATTGTTAGAAGAGATGCGCGCCACAATGGCCTAAACCCAGATGTTGTCACATATAGATGCACTATGCAAAGGAAATAAGGTAGAAGAAACCTTGGCTTTCCATAAAGAAATGGGGAAGATAGGATATCAACCAAATGTTGTCACATATAGCGTACTCATTGATGGCCTTTGAGGAGGCAATGTCTTTGTTAGAGGAGATGTATGATAATGGCTTGAACCCAAATGTTGTTACGTATGGCACTCTTATGAATCTGCTATGCAAAAGAAATAAGGTGGAAGAAGCAGTCACTTTGCACCAAAAAATGGGGAAGATAGGGTGTCAACCAAGTGTCGTCACGTATAATACTCTGATAGATGGTCTTTGCAAGGATGGGAGAATAAAAGAGGCAAGGGCATTGTTAGGGGAGGTGTACCACAATGGCCTAAACCCAAATGTTGTCACATATAGCACTCTTATGAATACATTATTTCAAAGAAATATGGTGGAAGAATCCTTGGCTTTGCACAAAGAAATGGGTAAGAGAGGATGTCAACCAGATGTTGTCACTTATAACACACTCATCAATGGTCTTTACGATGGTGGAAGAATTGAGGAAGCAGTGTCTTTAATGGGGGATATGTATCACAATGGCTTGAAGCCTGATGTTGTAACGTATGACACTCCTATAAATGTGCTATGCAAAAGAAACTAGGTGCAAGATGCCCTGGCTCTGGACATGTCAATTAGGAAGATAGGGTATCACCTGAGTCTGTCATGTATAATATCCTGATAGATGGTCTTTGCAAGGTGGGAGAACTGAGGAGGCAATTTCTTTGTTAGAAGAGATGTATCAGAATGGCTTAAACAGAAATGTCATTACATTTTCGGACTTGGTAAATGGCTTTGAAATACCAACATATGAGAAGATGCCTTGGCATTGCACAAAGAAATGGGGAAGATAGGTGTCTACCAGATGTCACATTTACTTCCATGAAATTATCTTTGTGAGGATGGGAGAATAGAAGAGACACTGGCAATAGATTTACCAGTGTACTCAACCTGAATGCACATATACCTCTCTTATAAGCATGCTATATAAAAACCAATGGTGTTGAAGAAGCCTTGAGATTATGCAAGAACTGAGAAAGTGAGGTTGTCGGCCTATTATTATCACGTATAACTCTCTCATGGATGATCTTTGCAAGGACAAATAGAGGAAGCGGTGTCTTTTTTGGAGAAGATGAACTCTAATGGTTTAAACCCAAATATTTCCACATATGGTTCTTTTTTTTTGGTGAAGCAGTGTGGATTTGGGCCCCTACCTGTTTTATTAGAAAAGAATAAATATCATACAATGGAGAACATTTTACAACACTATCAAGAGGGACACAAGCAACATTGTATGAAAGTAGGAGAGGCAAAAAATCTGTTTCCTCCATACTGTAACGATGTGTCTTGCGTGCCAACAAGACAAGATTGAGTGAGCAAAATCGGATTATTCGAGCCTCTACCCGTCCCAGATGGTCCAGCGTGTCCATGGGTAGCCTTTGAAAGGGTGATTTCCATGTATAGCTCTCTGATATATGTCCATGCAAATCCAAAAATGCGTAACAAGCCTTGATCTTTTTCAAGGAACTGCAAAAGAGATGGTGCTATCCTGTTATTATCATGTATAACACGCTCATAGATGGGTTCTGCAAGATGTGTAAGGTGGATGTAACAATGAGTGTCTACCATGACATGATCCATTTGGAGTTTGAGCCTGATTCCATTATTTATGGTATCTTGATCACGGGGCTGAGCAAAACTTGTGAGGCTGAGGCTGCTAAAAGACGTCTATATGAAATTCAAAAGGTTAGGTTGGTTCCCCTCAGGCTGCTTATATAAATTGCTGGATTCATTTCGTAAAAATGGTGATTCAAAGAATGCTATGAGTTTATTTCGAGCAATGTTTTACAACTTAGGCAAGTTGACTCGAACTTGACTGTGTTACTCTTGGCTGGTTGCCTGGATGTAGTAACCCCCAAATTTGGGGGTATGTAATAAAAAAGAAATTATATATTTGTATATTATAATTATTTTATAATTGATTTAGTCAAATTTAATCTTTGATTAAATCAGTTATAAATGACTTGTATTGGCTTTCTTTATACTTTTTTTGTACTTTTTTATTTTTTGGCTTATTTTTTCTACACTTTCTCATTTTTCTAGAAAATGGTCTTTAATCAGTTTTCTTTTTTACTTTTGAAAACTTGTTCTCGTCTTTTACGTACGTTTTCTATTGTTTATTTTTCCTTTTCTTTTTTTCTGATTTTAACAAATTTTAAGGTTTTTTAAATATTCTTTTTTTTTTTTTGTCTATTTTTTTCACGGCTCAGACTCGGATGAGTCAGCTTCAACTGACATTATTAACTCAGCCAGGTCAGAGGCTGAGTTCCCCGGCCAAGCCGAGTGAAAAAACATTTGTTTCAAGTGATGAATGAAGGTTCTTGCAAACCTAATGTGTTGACCTTCAATATCCTGATTGATCAGTCATGTAAGCGGTAACCATCAAGTAGCAAAGGAATTGCTTAAGGATATGATCCAAAGAGGTATCATTCCTAATATGACAACCTATTCTGTAGTAATAAATATGTTTTTCAAGACAGGGTTAATGGATGAAGCTTAGGGATTGCTCGAGGGCATGATTGCAAAGTGTTATTCACCAGATGCTATGATATATGCATCATTATTGAAGCACTCATTTGCAAATGGTGATAGGGGGGACTAGTCCTACCAATCCAACGAGAGATTACTACATGGAGAACTGCAGCACAGCGATAAAAAGTCCTTGGCCGAAGCCATCTAACTAAGGCGGCAGAGTTCATGGCATTGCTCCATCAAATAGCATGTAAGGGCGAGGTAATTGTATTGTTTTATTTGTGATGGTATGTTTACAAAGTGTAGAGAATCAATCACTTTCAAAATTTTCTTGTTTTTTATTCATGTTAACATTTTATTGAAGGAAACGAGAATTATAAAGGTACAAAACAGCCCAGGGGGCAAATAAAAGTCACAGAGCAATGTGACCACCTAAAACAAGAAAGAGAAACAGCCAAAAAAACTGTCACTGCAAAATCTAAAACAGAAAAAACAAAGGCACACGGGTCACACGAACTGAAAGATGCGGTTACTCCATAGAAGCTCCAAGTTTAGCTAGATAGTCGGTTATCTGGTTGGCCTCTCTCCAAGTATGAATCCAGGATACCTGTATATGCCTGCATCACAGATGTGCCATAGTCTCCAGGGGAGTTGGGCTAAGTTAGCTGCCCAATGAATGACATTCTTAGAATCCCCTACAATGATGAGGTAAGAGCCCTAGGAAGGGTTGAGCAGCCTCAGGCCTTCGAGCAGAGCATGGGCCTTGGCCAATAGAGGAAGAGTAGGAGAGGAGGGAGATGCCCTCGTGGTTTCCAAAAATGCCACTAATTCCTGCTGTGCCAGGATTTCCCAATGATGACCTGTCGAAGTTCAGTTTAATGCTCCCCCTGTCGGGGGGTCTCCAAAGATCTGACCGGGATGGCTTCCTGGGCCTGAAGGAGAGAACGTTGGCCCAGTTGAGATGAAAAGCGTGGGCAGGCAGGCATTTGAAGTGCATGTAGTTTGTGGCGCAGAAGATAACCAGACCCTTAATAGAGTCCTTGCGTGGGGGCCTTGGAGGATCCTGTTATTGTGCTCCTTCCAGATTGTCCAAATGGTTGCCCGAACAGTGGCTGGTCAGAGTAGAGCTCTGGATTTTGGCCAGGGGAGGAAGGTTGAAAGTTGGAAGAGGAAGGCTGAAAGTTGGAAAAGATTGGGGACAGATTCAGGGGTGACCCATTGCCAACCGAAACGGCAAAGGGTGTCACTCCAAATGTTTCCAACCAGAGGACAATGGATGAAGTGGTGATCGATATTCTCCACAGAAAGGTACATCACACATCTGTTGGGGATATTGAGGCCTCTTCTTTGCAGTTGGTCTACTGTGAGGATTCTTCCTCACAAAGCCAGCCAAGAAAAGAACTTGATTCTAGGGGGAATGAATGGGTTCCAGGAAAACTAATATCTCACTTTCAAAATTTTCTTTAGCCAGAGGAAAACTAATTTCTCATGCAATGATTTATTAAGTAAACTCCAGAAATTGCATCCCAAATAGGAGAAACTGTTCAAACATGGCTGACAGGTGCTATTTGTTAGCATGAATGAATTGCTATGGATTGTTTGTGGGTTACGAATTTGGCTGAAAGCTGCTTCTCTTCTCTTGGTCTATATATGAATTGTTATGATTTCAAATATAGTTTCTGTTGATATAATTAAGATTTATTTGCCCTCTGTCTCTATAAATGTGTGCATGAATGGGGTCCACAAGATGAAAACATGCAAAACCGTGGTGTATCAGCTTTTCAAAACTTCTTTGTTATTTGTAATTCAGCTTTTTAAAAGATTTTAAGTCAACCCAACAAGAAATTTTAGATAGGAGGTACAGTTGGAAACTCAGTAGCAAACTTTCAAAATTGGAAAGCCTTATCCTTTTCAAGAGATATTAGTTTGTAGGGGAGTCCTTTGAAATGTTTGTGGTTGGTCGCCAGAAACTAACCAGGGACCTAATCTTGTCAAACAGGGAAGCTGGCGAAGACCTTTCTCCACATAAAATCCTATTGTTTCTCTCAGTCCATATGACCGCTGCCACCAATGCCTCCCACAAAAGGATAACAGCTTTGGACCAGGGAAAAGGGGGGAGGGAGCTGAAGAGGGAACTTTCTTTCAAGATTGGCAACCCTTACTCTTTTCAAGACAAGTCCTCATTCCCCAGGCCTCCTTTTGGAGACCACCAAATCCAGGGTAGACCAAACTGAACTTTGACATTACTCCATGGGCAATTGTGGCCCCTCAAGAATTGGTGGCTTACTTAGAGACTTTGGAGGCCATAGACTCGCCTCTTCCTCCAAAAGCATTGTGACACTCGGACTTCCATTCAGTAGAAGCCGTTGCTCGCCTTGAGATCATCAGATTGTTTAGCCCCCAGTGAAGCCTTTTGTTAGTGGTAGATGGGGACTCTAAGAATGTTTCTGCGATGGGCCTCCAGCTTTTCTCCACGCCCTTGGTCACTTGCTCACATTTTTTATGTAATTGCACACATTTGTAGGGATATGGATGTTTCTGATGATGATGGATTAATTGAGAATGAATAATGAAACGACACCAAATTTCTGTATATAGAAAGAGAGCAATAAAATGCATACTTGTACCAAACAACATGTATAAACAATTCCCCTTCTCAAAGGCCACAATATGGAACAACAATTTATAGTAATACAATGTTAACATTCTCAAAAAAAAAGAAAAAAAAAAGAAAAAAAAAAAATATTTATATGGTGCTATTGGTTTAGAGAAAAATATTTTAATGATTAATACTTCTAACTAGACTTATTATTTTAAGCGATATTGTTGTTATGAAATATTAGTTTTTCCTAAGAATATATTCCTTGTGTTTTCTTCAATACAATTTTTTAAAGGAATTTGCTAGTAAAAATTTTCACGGAATTATTTGTTAAATTAAGATTCTTAATTTAATCACAATTTTGATATTCTTATCTCAAAAACTAAATTTTAAATATATCAAATTAATGACGAGAATGGAGGTTTCAATAAAATTACAGGGAAGAAGTTCCTTTTAGAAGTTTTTTAAGAAAATACTACGGATTCAAATTGGTTCCACTAGAGAAAAAAATGATTTTTTGAAGATACTTATGAAAATTTCGCAATTCGAGTGGATTTTTAAAAAATTAAGATCTTTTGAAAAAAAAGCGTGTTTCAATTGCAGACTTGCTAACTATATTTTAAGGATCTATGCTTCCTCTACCATGTAGAAGATATATACTTCCCCTCATCCAGTCGTCCAATTTAAGATCAAGTGAGCCACTAACCGTTGATCTAGATATGATGCCTCAAAGTATTTTCTTTTTAATTCTTGTTCTACAAATTGTTTGAATATGAAATTTAGTATGTGTCATATTCTCAATGGGATGAACCTAAAAAAAATATTGAAAATAATGTTTTGATAAATATAATGATCAAAATACCCTTTGAAAATTTTAGGAGTATTGTGGTCATTTTATTTTATTGAGAATATTTTATATATATATATATATATTTTTACAAGTGCGAGTTTAAAAAAGGAGTGGACACTCAAAATTTGGTATCAAAATATTTTGTAGAAAAAATTAAAAATAAAATAATGAAACGTGACATTGTGATTGCGCTCATCTCAGCCGTCCATTCAAAATGGACGGTTGGATAGGGGGAAAGTATACCAGTTTTATGCAGTAGGGGAAGCATTGAAAGCTTGTATTTGCCACATGGCTTCAAAGTGTGGGTCAACTCACCAAGTGCCAACCTGCACTCTGGATTTGTCACTAAGCTATAGAGTAAGGGTCAACACTCCAAATACCAAATCAACTCACGCTTAGATAAGGGTCGGCACATAGAGTGTTGATGTGTACTTTGGATTTACCACTAGAGGAAGAAAATTGCCTATATTCAATGTTGGGAAGCCTCAATAAAAGAACCCTTGAACAGAATGATAGAAGTACCCCCGCATGTTCAATGTTAGAAATACCGAAGAACTTGTTTAGAATATGAAACGAGGAACAGTAAGGGCATTTGCCTTGCCTATGTAAAATGAAATAAATACCTTTATTATTCTTCATTTCAAATTCCAAATAAAGTGTTTGTTATTTCTAGTACTAAACACGTAGGGGTACTTTTGTCAATTTGTTAAGGCCTCTTTGAGGTAAAATTACTAAGGTGCTTCGAATTATTCAAGCTTCTCAACACAAAACATGGGGAATTTGGGAACTTCTTAATTTTTTTAATATACCTAATTGAAATAAAAATTTTAAAGAATGCTCTCAAATGTAATTTGTGATTATTTGACACCTTTAGTATGTTGTAAGGGGTTTCAACCCGTAAATTCATATTTTCCCTTTGTTAAGATAATGTATAACATTCACATGGACCAAAAGAGTATGCTATAATATGCTCCCATTCAGCAAATACAAAAACCACCAAAAAGAAAGTAGGGAAAATTATAAAAATGTCTTTGAGAGAGAACTATTTAGCAATTTACCCATATTGTCTAATTCAATTTCAAAATACCAATCAATATACATATGGGGTGTGGTTTGTATTGTTGGGTTTATGTAGTCTTTAAAAGCCTTATGAATACTTGTATAATAATTTTATATAGTATAACATAAATTCAGTGGGAGTGTGGTCCTCTTGTGGACCATACTAGGCAAATACGATTTGTCGATACTCGGACTATGCTCGACGTGCTAGGCCAATCGAGTTTGGAAAAACTCAATATACCTGGGCATAGGGATCTACCAAGAAGGGTTTGGTGGTTTAGCCCTTGATGATATTAAAGTATGTCCAGATGATAGCCAAAGGACTGTGTGGCCCTTGCGTGTGGTGAATAGCTTTTAGAGACAGGGCTAAAACCTCATCGTTATTTCATCACACGACATGTACATAGATAGTTATTTTAAGATTTATCAATGAGGGTGAAGCGTGTATATGTGTGAGAGATTACCCCTATGCATCATAGAGTTACGGTTGCATCACGGTCTGGATGACCATGATTTTTTTGTCTCTAGGGGAGAACTTGAAATGGTCTACGCATGAGCCCATGTAGTAGACTGTGTGTCATAGGAACTGCTGGGTCAGTTTGAGAAAGCTATGCAGATCGTGATTCGCAGTTGAAGGTGGAGTGCTCCCATGTATTCATAATTCCTAGATCTAACGGATCTGACTCCCATCAAAATTAATTAGTTTTAATTAATTTTATGACATATGATTTTTAGAATGTTTACTTGAATTTTTGTGAATCTTATTATATTTTATTTTTGTCATTTGGATTTATAAATTAAGAGAAATTAAATTTTCAATGTTTTAAATAAAATATAATATTTTAAATTTCTAAATATGAAATAAAATATTTTTTAAAAATATATGGGACCTCCATAAAATATGAGGCCCAAAATTTAACAACATGTGAATTAAGTAGGGCCCACACGTGGCCACCAAAAGGGTGGCACGCCACTCATTCACGTATTCTTCGTAGGAAGAATGTTTATCCCTTATTATTCACGTATTCTTTGTAGGAAAAATGTTTATCCCTTATTTGTTGGCTTATCTTTTGATAATAGCCAACTTACATAATAACGTTGAATATTTAAAATATTTAGTAGATCTTTGAATCAAGATTGCTTGATCCAATAACTAAAGATGAGATATACTAAAATAGAAAATAAGATATATACTTTCTTTATTTAAAGATTTGATGGGAGTAGATCTGGAGGATGAAGCTCTAGCATCTCTTTGAATCTTGATAGTGGATCAAAGAGATGGGTGGATCAAAAAGATGGATGGCTCAAATCTCTTACCCCACCAGTCTCTTTAGATCGACGGTCAAGATGTAACCTTACGAATTGAAGCAAACCCCAAGACATAGAAAATCTATAAAAGAATGTCTCTCCTTCATAAAATTATATACATATTATCTCATCTCTGTTTAAGAATTCTCTCTCTCCCTACCCTAATTTAGTTCTCTCTGGGGGAGGCATGCCGCCCCAATTTTGAGGCACGCCCCAAGTTTTATCATCTATCTCTCCCAAGTTTTTCTAAGGGGCACGTATTCTCTCCTCTCTCTTTAAGAATTCTCTCCCAACCCACATTTAGTTCTCTATGGGGGAGACACACTCCAATTTTCAGGTAAGCCTCAAGTTTTATCATCTATCTCTCCCAAGTTTTTTCTAAGGGGCTCTAAGGGGGTACGCCTAAGTCATCTAGCTTGTGGTGGTTTGATTTTTGAGTAGCAAAAGGGAGGATCCATAGATCTCTCCATCTCTTTTTGTTCTATCTCACATCTCTCAAAAGATCAAGCCAAATGGGACTTGAGCAAGACCAATGCATTGAGGCCTTAGGTAGTTGGTTTTAGATCGAGATCCATATGCCATTGAGAGGGTTTTGCCATATGTAGAAGAATTAAGAGACCGATCATAGATCCCAAACACCATCAAAAGGAGGAGACTCGGTGTGGGGTGTTCTAAGCCTGGTTGAAGTAATCTCCGGCAATCTCTTTTTGTTTCTTGTTATATTTAATTATATTATCTTTATATTACCAAGTAAAAGAATTGTAGATATTTTCGTTGTTTAAAGAAACTTGGTTTAATGGCATCAAGGTTTTAAGATCTTGGATTTGTTAGTTTTATTTTCTTTGAAGCAAGAGTTATTTGTAATAAGACTACTTGTAAGTAATCTTTGCCAAAAGAAAAGAAAAAAAGTGAAAAGAAGAAAAATAAAAAAATATGTACTCTCCGGTAAGATCACATTAGTCTTTCTTTCATTGGTATCAGAGCTATTGATACTTGATGCCGTTAATTATTTTTTCTCTTTATTGAGTCTAGATCAAGTTTGAGAATGAGATATAAGAAAGTTAATGACTTTTGTGGTCACGTAGTACACCTACAGTTAAAAATTATTGAAACGTTCAAACACCGTAAAAGGCACTCTGTAGTATGAGTATTATGGGTTATTTTAGAGCATGATATGAAGACGATAATGACGTATTTTTCCATTACATACTTAGTGATATTGTGTATCTTTAAGAGTAGAATCTACCTGCAAAATTTCGGTGGGAGATCTTAAGGCAATTGAGAGTTATGGATTAATCAATGAAAGGTGTCAGTTCTGACCCTAAAAAATCCAGGAATTGTCCATTGAGTTCCATGATTTTTCCCACCAATCATATAATTTTATTTCTAATTAAAATTTGACTAAACTCATAAAATTGAGTTTACTTTCAAACAAAAATAGTCTCATCAAGAAATTCTTTGTGGTTTGAAAGATATGGTCTATTTATTGAAGAGTGCACAAGTGCTGTTTTTTATAATTATTTTAATGACTTGGAAGTCATGATTTTATTATCATTCTTAACAGAATGTTTTATGGCCCACACCTAATTTGTAGACTTCCATTCTGAGTCTATTTTCTAATAAAATTTATTTGAGAAATAAATATTTATGGGAAAAGAGGAATAAAATTTTTGGATTCAATAGGGGTCATCCTGATTTTTCCTACAATTTGGTATGTTCTTCATTAATACATGAATAACTATATTTATCAAGCCTACTTAACAGAGTGATATGAGGCTTGTGGAAACTTATGTGTTACCATTATGTGTCTACTTTCAAACAAAATTGGTTTGAAAGGGAAACTCCGTGAGGGTAGAGAGAAAAAACAATTTTACTAGATAGTGTTTATCATAGCATTTTACAGTATCATTTATTTATGTCATTTATTTATTTCCCTGAAAAAAAGTATTATTTGGGATTCACACTGTGATGTTATGATTTGGTTTTGAGTCTAGTTTTCAATACAAAATATCTCAAGAAAAAATTCTTTGAGGATTGAGAGAAAACAAATTTTGTATTGAGAGGTGCTCAACTTGATTTTCTGCTAAAAATATTGCATTGTGACGTAAACGTCACTAAAATGAAGACTCACTAAATGGTATGATGTAGATATGGAACTGATCACTATTTTATATTTTTTTAGTCTATTTCAACACTCAAAAGGATTCGGAGATAAACTCTTTATGAGTTGAGAGATATCATATTTTAATCATGGGATGCTCATGTTCAATTCTGCAGTAAATAAAATATGTGACATGTTAAGGCACATCTTTTGATTCATCATAATGAAGACCTTTTTAAGGCTCATTTTAAAAGTTTTATAGTATGCTATGAGTATTTTTATTATAATAAAAACTTCATAGAGAAGTAATACAAAGTTGGCAAGATATGATGCTCTATGTAAAGAATATTCTATCTGCGAATAGCAGAAAGAAGAAGAAACACAATACCTATAAAAGCATATTGGTTTTTTCGAAATGAAAAGATATATAGAAAGATTTAGTAGTAGTATAGAAAAACTAAATATCAGTGGGAGAATCGAAATTATGATAAGAAGATTATTTTTTTACGGTGTGAGATAGGGAGAATCAAAGTGCCAAAAGGATGGAAATTTCATGACATTTGAAACTGATGACCAATATATTCTCCATCAGTTGAGTGCTCTTCCAAGATCACAAAAACTTGTCAAATAAACAAATAAAGCAATGAATTAAGAAAAACCAGGTACTACACTATATGGTTTTGAGGTATGAAATCTATCACACATTATATGGTAAGGTCATATAGGGAAGATCATTCAATAACTTATTATTTTATGTTTAATATGCTTTGACTATATTTTGGCTAATTATTTTATAAATATGTATGGAGTGTATGGACATTAAGTGATGGGTGGTAACAAAGTTAAAAGAGCCGATTTATAAATACCTTGTGTTTTAGTGCCTCCTTGTACTTAAATATGAACTACTTAAAATAGTAATACACATGAATATGTGATTTGATCAGGGGCTTTGAGTCCCAAAGATGAAACACGAGAGATGGGTGTGGCTCATTCAAATCTGTAAGTACGAATGGAGTGTTTTGATGGAACTTGGTCTTAGTGACCATCCTCCCAATAATATCTATAATATGATGTGTAGCATGTGATGATGATCTCTTGATGAAGTCTCTATATATGCTAAAATAAAGTATTCTGTCAAGGCTTTAATAACTATTTTTTAGTCATGCTTTATTTTGGATAAAATTATAAGATGGTATTAATGATTTGTTTTTATGGCCATGAACTTGACTAGGTAGGAAATTAAAGGTAAATATGGTAAAATGATTTATGAAGGCTAAGCATGTATTTTAAAATTAAATTGGATGATTTAATAAAAACCTAAGTCTATGAATATGGTTTTGAGAAAACCACATAGTATTGCAAGGTCCATTAAGTCTTTATGAAAAAGCATTTTAAACCATTATGCTATTATCTAACTATTGTTTATGAATGTGTGTGTGTGTATATATATATATATATACACACACACACACATAGTCAATAGCTTTTTTTTATTAAAGAGAAAAACATTGTGTCTTGAAGGCATTTATAAAAGTTGGAAAAAAACTGTCATGCACTGGTTTTCAAATACCCATATGCCTTAACCCATGTTTTTAGTTATTTAAAATCGTCAATTACCTAAGTTCTTGAACCATAGGAAATATTGTATGAATGTCATCTTGCTAGGTCTCCTTGACACGTGCGGTGTGGATTAAACAACTTGGTTTGTATAGGTTTATAATCAAGAGACTAGTGTGGTTGAACCTTTGTGGTTCGAAAAATGGTTTTACGAAACCAAATGGGCATTGAGTTATTGTTTAGTATGAGACTTGCTATACTATCTCATGAAACATGCGTAAGAACGCTGAGATAATATTTCTTATGTGTTATGTTTTTTTTTTTGGGAATATCTTATGTGTTATGTTTGAGTGAGAGCTATTAACAATCCCATTATTAATTTTTAGCTGCTTGGATATTCAGTAATACAAGTATCCTGTTATGAAAAGATCGAGATAAACTCAATATTCCAGTGGAAGCACTAGCTTGTGTTTGATCGGCCAGTTGGAATGGCATATCGTAGTTCACCCATGGAACGCGGATGCATGGCGATAGTTGTATGGCTACAGAAGGGAGAAGCTTAATTGAAGAACTGCTTTAAGCCAATGAAGATACGACCTCATGCGATGACGGTACGTGATAATTTTCTACGACAACATGTCCATGATTCACGATGCGACATAAAAGATGGACTATAACCACGTTTGGAATGAGATTCGAGCATCAAAGAGAAAGAGGTGTTACCTCCATAAATCCTTTGTGAAAGGATTGATAACAAAAGTTATGATTACTGTAATAAGAGAGAATAAGTGAAAAATGCTTGGGAGAGAGATTGTAATTGGCGGGATGAAAATGTGAGAAAGAGATATTGTAAGGCCTCCAAAGGCCAAGTAGGAGATGCTGGGTTTATGTGGCTTTTAAAGGCCTAGCTTGTATGAAAATTTTATATAGTGAAACATAAATTCAGTGGGAGTGTGGTCCTCTTGTGTACCATACTAGGTAAATGCGATTTACCGATACTCGGATTAGGCTCGACATGCTAGGTCAGCCAAGTTTGGAAAAATCCAATGTACTTGGGCATAAAGATCTACCAAGAAGGGTTTAATGGGTTAACCCTTGATGATATCAGAGTATGTCCAGATGAGCGTCAAGGGACTGTGTAGCTCTTGCATGTGATGAATAGCCTTTAGAGACAAGGTTAAAACCTCATCATTATATCATCACACGGCATGTACATAGATAATCATTTAAGATTCACCAATGAAGGTGAAGCGTGTGCACGTGCGAGAAATTACACCTATGCACCATAGAGTCATGATTGCATCATGGTCTGGAGGACTATGAGTTTTTTGTCTCTAGGGGAGAATATGAAATCCATAAACTGGGAATGCGTCCCCTAGTCTATTAGCTGATTTTGGTAGTCCAATCATGAGCCCCTGTAGTGGACTGTAGGTCATGGAAACTGCTGGGTCAGTTTGAAAATGCTAGGCAGATCGTGATTCGCAGTTGAAAGTGGTATGCTCCCATGTATTGATAATTCTTAGATCTAACGGATCCGATTCTCATCAAAATTAATTAGTTTTAATTAATTTTTTGATATATGATTTTTAGAAATGTTTATTTGAATTTCTGTAAATCTTATGATATTTTATTTTTGTCATTTGGATTTATAAATTAAGAAAAATTTATTTTTCAATGTTTTAAATAAAATATAATATTTAAAAATTTTAAATTAAGATAAATTAATTTTCAATGTTTTAAATAAAAGATAATATTTAAAAATTCTAAATATGAAATAAAATATATTCTAAAAATATATTGGACCTCCATAAAATATGGGGCCAAAATTTAAAAACGTGTGAATTAGGTGGGGCCCACACGTGGCCACCAAAAGGGTGGCACACCCTACCCAATCGCGTATTCTTCTCGGGAAGAATGTTTATCGTTTGTTTGTTGGCTTATCTTTTAGGGATAGCCAACTTACATGATAAGGTTGAATATTTAAAATATTTAGCAAACCTTTGAATAAAAATTGCTTGATCCAATAAATAAAGATTAGATATACTAAAATAGAAAACAAGATATATAATTTCTTTATTTAAAGATTTAGTGAGAATAGATTTAGGAAATAGAAGAATAAGGTTTTAGCTCATCTCTTTGAATCTTGATGGTGTATCAAAGTGATTGATGATTCAAATCTCTCACCCCACAAGTTTCCTCAAGATTTAACCCTACGAATTGAGACAAACCCCAATGCATAGAAAATCTATAAAAAGAGGTTTTCCCTTTCATAAAATTACGTACGTATTCTCTCTTATCTCTTTAAGAATTCTCTTTTTCCTACCCAAATTTAGTTCTCTCTCTGGATTACCAAAGGTAAGCCACGCCCGAAGTTTTATCATGTATCTCTCCCTAGTTTTTCTAAGGACACACCCAAGTCATCTCTCTCTCTCATTTCTAGATGGCACATCCAAGCTAAGGATAGCTTGTGGTGGTTTGATTTTTAGGTAGCAAAGGGGAGGATCCGTAGATCTCTCCCTCTCTTTTTGATCTATCTCTCATCTCTTATCTCTCAAAAGATCAAGCTAAAGGGGCTTGAGCAAGACTAAAGCATTGAGGCTTTAGGTAGTTGGTTTTAGATCGAGATCCATATGCTATTGAGAGAGTTTCAAGGAGAATCAAGAGACCGGTCATAAATCCCGAGCACCATCGGAAGGAGGAGACTCGGTGTAGGGTGTACTAAGCCGGGTTGAGGTAATCTTCGGTACTCTCTTTTTGTTTCTTGTCATATTTAATTCTATTATCTTTATATTCCCAAGCAAAAGAATTGTGAATATTTTATTTGTTTAAAGAAAATTGGTTTAATGGCATCAAGGTTTTAAAATCTTGGATTTGCTAGTTTTATTTTCTTTGAAGCAAGAGTTATTGTAATAAGACTACTTGTAAGTGATCTTTACCAAAATCTTGAAAATAGAAGGTCTTGATAATGTATTGCAAGATGTGCTATTTTTGGGACTTAAATTACCTTCTTTTTTTTCTTTTTTCTTTTTTTTTGTATTCATACTTCTTGATGTCAATATGATCAATTAGATAGTTTTCTAAAATCAAAGTAGCCTTTTGGGATATTCATTCTATAATTTAAGGTATCAACCGTATATAAACTTTTGCCATACATATAATCATGAGTTGGGGATGCCAATGGGCATATTATTAAATTATAAAAATATATACCATGAGACCATTTATTTAATATAAGGAGATCACAACTACTATTGACCTTTAGATATGGAATTGGGTGGTTGGGAATGTATCATGGACTAGACACAATATCCAAAACAAAATTTCTCGAATATTGTAGCACACTTCATTTCATTAATTATCACATCTAACAACTAAGAATGATTGTGACCCCCTTGTACTAAAAATAGTTAGTCTCATAGTACGTAATTCGTTAAAAGAAAATTTTTATATATGGGTGAGGCCCTATAGTTATAGGAAAACAAAAAGTAACGAACTTCCGCTCTTAATTCGAATGAGTACCTGATCTAATTAGATGTTAAAAATGGCTTAGTACATGGTGCGGGAAAAGATTCTCCTGTGAGTGGATTGTCAATTACTTTTTTTTTTTTTTCACTCAAAAAAGAATCCCAGCTATTCACTATTTTCCATAAGCTGTTGGAATAGAGAACAGAGAGCTCTCCGCCTTTTCTGCCTGACTATTTGGTCTTAAGAATGCTGGTTTTAAGAATGAGTGATTAACCTTCTCCGACCCTTACTGCCCAACTAGAGAGTGGACAACTAATGTGTTTCACTTATTGAACAGGGTATATGGTCGGTCTATGACCCCTAGATACTGAAGGCGTCATTGTGATGATCTCGTAGTTCCTACGGGGTAGAGACAATGGGGTCGCCCAGTATGAGTTTAGACAAAATACAATTTATTCAGTCAGTATAGCCTTTTTTGGAATATTCATAGCCAGTCTTTTATATGAGTCTATTCATTCATATTTCCAGAATTTGGACTTAATCAACTCATTTGCAAAGATATATAGGAATTGAACCTACGAATTTGCCAATTATGAGTTGGGCGCTTTAACCATTCAGGCATGGATGCTTAATTTCACAAGGATCATCATAAATAAATATCATCACGAATAAGCAGACTTCAATTGAAATGAAATCTTTAGGAGGAATCAATGAAAGGACATCAACTCAAATCCTAGATCTTCAAATGAGACAAGTAAACAAATTTCCTAACTATATATGAATATCAGTTCTAATGAGACAAGTTATAGTGATAAAAGATCAGAATCACAGAGACCTATTTGGTAAGTATCCAAAAGAAGAAGTACTCGATTAATCTGTAAAAGACACTATTTTATGAAATGTTAAATAAGGCGCGCCTCAAAAATACACCAGAATAAGTTGTTTTAATGTTGAAAAGTCCTCAATTAAATCATCTCGATCTCAAGATGTATGGATATGAAAAAAAATAGATTTCAAGCTTTTGTAATATTGCATTATGTAATGTATTATATACATCTTGTAATGTATTATATAGACCGTCAATTTTCAAAACTTTCAAGCTCTCATAGATCTGTTCGATTTACACTATTTTTGAATTTTAAAATTTTATAACTAGAGATGAAAGTAAATTTCTAGACCATCACAAAGATTTTTTAACCTACAACAACACTTTTCAATACCATGTGAAGGTGCGCCTTACTTTGATTGATTCGGGCCTCAGCCTTATACAATAATACAAACCATACCCTTCCTTAAAGTTCCTTAAATTATACATCTCTCCAAAATATCTTAATAAATTGGGCGTGGTTTCTAAAAGGTTGCAACCTTAAACAATCCAATTAAGGCGCACTTCCAAATTTTATCATAACACATAATTCTAATGTAAAAATTATTAGGATTATTTGAAAATCTATTTCCATATCTAATTATAAAATTTTAAACTCTAAAAATGGTTAAAATCAAGTATATCTATGAACATATGAAAAGCTTGAAAATGAACGCTGTAGACAATGTGTTGCAAGATTCACTATTTTTAAAACTTATATAATTTTTTTTTTCGTATTTATTAATCTGGATGTCGAAATGATCAATTAAAAGATTTTTAATATTAAAATAATATTTTCCCATGGATTTTTGAGACGCTACATTTTTAAGGTTGCAACCTTATATAAACTTTTTCCTAATAAATTTTTCAGGAATGAAAGAGGGGCCCTCGCTGTTTTACTTCTCCGAGGTAAATACAGTGTGATTGCAACTTGCAAGGACGACGGTCCCGATTCAGCTCCATCAGAAACGTAGTCTTTACAAGAAGAGATCTTAACCGTCCATTCTGCAACAGTCGACCATGGAGTGTAAAAGAATAGCTTTTGGCATTTACTTTTGGATGAGCATCTCACGCACTCTCTCTCTCTCACCCCTCTCATCACCCTACTCAGATATCTCTCTCCTTGTCACTCAAGCCAAATCTCAACCTCCAAAATGAGCTCTGAAACTCTATCACGTACTTTCAGCCAATTCTTTCGATAGTTTCTATAATTATTTGACCTCTTCATTTTAAATGAGCTCTGAATTCTCCCAAAAGCTGTAAATTTCAGTTTTTTTTTGTTTTTTTGTTTTATATTTTTTTATTCATTTGTTTCCTGAAGCTCTGCATTGAAGCAGAAGTGAGCTAGAAAGCCCTCTCTCCAGAATTTTGGAGTTATTTTATAACCGAAGCTCTGCTACAAAGCATCAAGCACCTATTCATTGTCATGGCTGTTGATTCTGTAATCCTCGGAAGAACTTCACTTATAACTAGTTGCAAATTCTCCATAATACTAGAAAGGAATCACAGAGCAGTATTCTTTCGCCGGAGCCCTAGTTTTACCCCATTTCATAATCCTCCTTTGTTGAGTTTAAGATACAGCTTTAATAAGTGGAAACCTCGTAGAACTCATCAATGCACTTACAACTCCAAATCAGGGTTTTGTTTGGGTTCTAATGGTGATGGAGATGGTTCAGCATCAAATATTAAATTGAGAGAGCATGGAACTCTAGGGTTTTGGATTGCTTACAAGAAGAGTGCTATTGTTGCTTTGGTGGCAATAGTTTGTACCCTTTTCGTGGGTCATTTCAGAAGGGTTTTTGCGGCAGAAGTTGTTTCAGAGATGGGATTTCCAGTATTTGGGGGCATCCAGGGGTCTTTTAGAAGTGGATTTGGGCCAAAATTGATGCAGGTTCTCAGTGTGTTCCAAAAACAAGGGTTGCTTTTGGCTATTTTGTTGGGTTTATCTGCCTTTTTTTCAATGGCTGAGACCTCGATCACAACCTTGTGGCCATGGAAGGTATGTTTATGTACAGAGACAATTATTAAGATTACATATATTTTGCCTATATATTTTCAAATATAGAGCCTTATTGAATGGAATTCGGGGTGGTCTTTATTTTATATATAGCTTTATTGAGTGGGGTTTCTACCTTAACTATTAGTTCAAAGCATTTTCTTCTCTGCCCAACAAATATATACATAAATCTGTTTAAAAACTTACATCGATCTACTCCGCAACTCATATGAGAATAGCTAGAAAATGAAAGCAATTCGGGTACGTAAAACCTGTGATTCTTTCATGGATATCGACCTATATTCCTGAAGAAATATAACATGGTTGCGCATCTTCTTTGGTAGAGAATTTAGAATTGTTTATGAAAAAGGCAGTCCTTTGCTCAGATTGTTTATGAAAAAGGCAGTCCTTTGCTCAGATTGTTAATGAAAAAGGCAGTCCTTTGCTCAGATTGTTATTCATTATGGTGGAGGAATGCCACCATGCCTCAGATTGTTATTTGGATTTGAAGAAGGCATAAGCAGCTAAAGCATATGCGAACATGTTAGTACCGATTCACTTAAATCTGAAATTCTTTTTCGCTCGTGGATTTGTTTCTTTGGCTGCCAGTGCGAAAAATCTGATGGTACGGTGGGAATCATTTATATGGATTTTTTTATGAATCTGAGTTGACGTTGAGTGGTGCCATTCACTTATTCTCATTTCTAATCAATTAGCCAGTCAAGCCAAGTGTTAGACACCCTTCATGAAATGCAAGAGCCACCAAAGTGATAAATGTTGCTCTTATGTCTTGGAAACTTGAGTAATGGTAGGTTTGGATAAACCAATAAGAACAAAGGAAAGGAACTTATGTTTGGATGAATAACCCTATCCAAGAGATTCATAAACCTGAAAACCTTGAAATATTGGTTAATGACTTCTTAAATTCTCTAGTAAGGCGTGGGAACTTCATGGCTGCATTTGGGACAAGGAAACAAGATTTTGACATGTTATGCTGGATTTTAGAATGGATGACTCAATGCTGGCTGAAAATTGAATGATGGGATTGTGGGGTGTGAATGGCTTTTGAAGGGCCAGAGATGGATGAGGTGGCTCCTTAAGTGTTGCTTATTGAATCAAGCCTACATTGTTACATTATTGCACATATCAGACATACACGTCAATTGCAAATCCCCACTCAGAGAACTAGGCCCAGTCCTAGGCCTGATCAGGCTGTGTTTGGCCTGGGCCAATATGGCTGGGCCGCCCCTGTAGGCCCAGCATAGCCCGGACCTTGATGTTTGGCCAATCAGGTAGGCTTGACCCCGCTAGTCTGTAAGAGCAACACATTGACTGTTACTCCTATCCCGCTCATCGAGAGTGAATGGTTTGATGAGAAGCTTGATGAAATTTGCTATGTTGGTTCTTATTGTTCTTCTTTTATATCTGTATTTAACATAGAGGTACACATGCATTTCTTGTAGTTAGAGGACCTTTAATTTAGACTGGAAACCGGTCCCAAAAGCTTTAATGAATGATGTTTGTGTCATGAATGAATGATGTTTGTGTTTATTGTTGATGTGACTTTATGCTCAATGGTGAACTAAGAATGATATGAGTTAATAGTTTTTTTAAAAGAATGTCTTTTATCATGAGTTTTAACAGGCAGGGGCTGACACAGGGCTGGGCACCCAGTCTAAGCAAACAGGTCTCTGCCAGGATGGCCTGGGCTGTAGAAATACTTTTATCAATTTATGATAGGGCTGGGGCCATGGGCATGGCCCCTTGAGCGTGTCAAGCTTGGGCGTGGCCGGGCTAGGTCTCTAAGGTTCAGGGCTGGCCTAGGCCTGTCTGTCCCCCAGACAAATTAGTATATGAGCTGACTAGAAAAGTTAATTTGGTGGATGACTCTTTTATCGGGAATGTGGTTCTCCTTTCAGTCCTATGACTATTATGGTTTCTTTTAGTACTAAGATATTCATCAAGCAAATTCATTCTTTGGTTTGACTTTTGGTGTGGTGATGATGCATTGAATTCCCGTTTCTTGTTAAGAAATGTTATTTATTTGGTAGAAGAGGCTTGAGATTGTAGAGAGAGAGGAAATAGGGCAGAGCTAGCGCCTTTAAGAATATTGCATTCCAGATGGAAGCCATACAAAGAGACTGCTATTGTGGGTTTATTTTTTGTTACAGCTTCTCAAGGATAAGATGGGGGGAGGCATTTGGCACAATTTGGTATTAGAGATCTAGATTTCCCGTAAGAAATTGAAAATATGGGAAACTAGAAACCTGGAATTTGTTCTCCCTTTTTGGTAACCTGTCTAGATTCCTTGATGATTTTAGTGTCGATTGTTTTCCTAGGAAACTGAATGTGGGAATATGTGACTTAGCTTCTTTTAACCTTTCATTTGATTAGGGATTGATGTTTGTCCAATGGAAATTTTTTTGTGATAGCCTATTCATAGTAGGACGAACATTTTGGATCTAAAGTTCTGGATTTATTATTACTATCACAAGTTTAATTTTAATATATTTTCATGTTTTGGTTAATTAGTTGGGCTATTCTATTAATATACAACTTGATCTAACACTCGATTTATCTCCATCAACATACCAAGATTAATTAAGCTTGACTCTTTGGTCATTTGCACTCTAAACCTCTCGAAGATCAATAAACTCCATGGAAATATTGCATGGATCAACGTAAAGGGGTGGGAGAGTGTTGCATCTTGTCATTCATTAAATTACAAACAATAAGGGTGTAGAGTTCAATGTTTGTCCAAACCAAGCTTATTCCAATTTACTAACTAGTTTTAATGGGTTCTTATATTGAATTGCCAACTCTAAAACTCTTCTCATCGTTGGCGAGAATCAAATAATAATGAACAAGCCACTTCCCCCAAAAGAAGAAAATTCGAAGTTGGTCAACAATGTGATAACATAATTCCAAAGAATGCTTAGAGATTGGTACTCGGGTTAGGACTTGTTTGGCTCTCGATCCTAAGTCACTTGGTCCAACATTACCTGTGAGTAGCTATAGTGGTGCTTGCCATGTATCAAATTTTAAAAATACCAGTAACTTTTGTTGGTAGTACCGAGAAGCCCATTTTACACGTGCTATCATATACTTTCATACATGTCTTTCACCATCAAATGCACAAAGCAAAAATAAACATATTGCCCTAAGACGTCACTGGTGCCATGTTCTCATGAATAGTTGCAAAAACAGTACATCGTCATCATCATCTGAGCCTTATCCCTACTATTTGGGGTTAACTAAACACAATACATAACAACAAAAACAATATATTAGTGTGAGTTGCCATGGGTCCACCAGGACTTGCTGTGCCACAGGTTGGATCTCCATTGTCCAATGGTGTACCAAATCAAGGAAATTCATACACTCAACTCAAACTAACTCAAGAATATTTAGGGACACAACTCATAGGGTTTACCCTCCTCTCTAGGATTTCTCTTCAACTCTGTAAGGTTTTTTTTTTATTGCACATGCACAAGCTATTGAATAATTCGCCCCTCTTCATCTCGGGTGATAGCCTTTAAAAATATTTGCCCTTGATCCAAGAGGACACCTTCCTCTATCAAGCACGTGCAATAGCACATCGAGGGACTCTCATAGTTGCTGGAAACAATTTTGAATTCGAATCGTTTTAGGAATTGCGGTCGACTAGAAGATTCATGTTTTCAGCATCGACGTCCGTACAATAGAAATAATTGGAAACGAGATTTTTATTTTATAGGGATCGAAATTTGACCAAAATGGAATCGCGATCCCGACATACATGGAATTAAGTTTCCAACCGATTTGGAATCAACCAATATAGAATCAAGATTCCTTCATTTATGGAATCGAGATTCCGACATCTTTGGAATTTTGATTCCTAGGCAATTTGAATCGAGATTCCGACATCTTTGGAATTTTGATTCCTAAGCTATTTGAATCGAGATTCATTCTAGTTTGGAATCGAGATTCAGAATCTCGATTCGACCTAGATTGGAATCGAGATTCATAGCAGTTTGGATTCGAGTTTTGACCCATCTGGTTATCGACATTTGTAACCACCTTATAATCAAGCATCAAGCAAACACATGGATAGATAATGACAGATTTAGAAGTTAGTAGAAGATTACATATTGGATAATTACAATGCATACTTAAAGAATTAAGTAGAATGTGGACCACCACTTGGTTTCTATTGGTTATTTCATGCCAAGAAAGATGACTACACCTTGTAGTTTGAGATTGAGTGTCTAGATCGAGTAGTTTGATGCGTTGAAAGCTTCTAAAGATCATTTCTCAGAAAAAAGAAATAAAAAAAAAAGAAAAGAAAAGAAGAAGACGAAGTGCTAGAATTTCAATAAATATTGAGGGATATGTGCCTTTGATTCTAGGGGTGAAGGCGTGGAGTATTCAATTTTTAATGTTGCAAGGGCAAGTTATCTTATTTTAATACTCCAAGGCCTTGCAAAAGAAGTTATGCTTGCCATTGTTACTTGCGAAAGACATTGGAAAGGAACCTGTTAAGAACTTAACTCTAAACTTTCGTAATTGAATGTTGATTTATAGAACAAAAACTCCGGCAATACATTCATTGGATTATTGTTCAGAGCACACATGATCTATGGGAGATAATCATCTCTAGTTTCAGTTTCCAAATAACTCAAATCAAATCCATAAATAATTCAGCTAATTTATAAGTCGTATATTTATGCACTTAGAATATTAATATTTGATTTTGTTGTATTATGAAACCCCAAAATCCTCAATGTGCATGTTGATTAAAGAACCATCTTTCTTCTATCAAGCCACAATCATGTGTCACCATGGGATAACAACTAACTCCCATCTTGACATCCATATGAAACCTTAAAGCCAACTCTTTTCTTATACGTAATAGCCCTTCAAGCATTTTCTTATCATATAATGTATCTATGCAGTCATCATCATCAGAGCCGTTTCCTAACTATTTGGGGTCTGCTACACGAATCTTGGTCTGCCATTTTGCTCTTTTAAGGACCATACCCTCGCTGAGGCCATAAGTCCCCATATATTTTCTCACTACTTCCAACCATGTGCTTTTGGGCCTACCCCTTACCCTTTTTGAGCCTTTCACTTGAACTAGCTCGCACCTCCTAACAGGTGCTGTACTGGGTCTGCATTGCACATGGTCAGTCCACCGAAGTCTACTTTCTCTCATCTTATCCCCTTTGGAGCCACACGTAAGTTCTTCCGAATTTATTCGTTTTGAAGCTATCCCTTCTTGTCTTGCCACTCATCCATCTCAACATCTTCATCTCAGCTATACTCATCCTACGGGTATGTTGTTTATTAACTTCCCAATATTTCGCCCCATAAAGCAAAGCTAGTCTCACAGCTATCTTATAGAACTTGCACGTCGGCTTCATAGGTATGCGGCGATTACATAAAACTCTAGTTTCATATCTTCACTTCGCCCTCGTTAACTTCACTCAAAACAATAAATAAAAAAAATCTTCACTTCGCCTACCCAGCTCTAAATCTGTGTGAAATCGTCCTCAATCTCTTTATTTTACCCAAGATATCAAAAGTGCACTCTTTTTAGTATTTCTTAGCATTCAATTTTAACTACTTCCTCATCTCTACTCCTATTATTACTGAACTTACATTCGATATAATCTATCTTGGTCCGGCTAATTTAAAACCTTTAGATTCTAGAGATCCCTCCAACTTTGTGTTGATGCTCTTCAGGTCTCATCAATCAAAACTATATCATTCACGAACAACAAACCCCAAGGTACCTCATCTTGTAGGTGCCTAGTTAAGTCGTCCATAAGAAGTATGAGCTTAACTCTAACCCCTGATGTAGACTTATTGCTGAAAACTCACTGATGTTAAATTAGTTAATTTCACTCCTTTTTCATCTCTTTATGCAGACGTCCATACTCACGAGTCTATGTTGCGCAGTCAAACTCTCTCCTAGGATAATTTTGCAGTCCTTATGTGACGGTCGATCTACGTTCTTAATTAGGAAGAAGTCTATCTAGCTTTTATTTGATCCATGTATTAGTAAATGTTTATCTCACTTTTTAAAGTAAGTGTTTGCTATTGCTAAGTCATAGGCCATAGCAAAATCTAGAATCGCCTCACCATCTCATTTTTTTCACCAAATCTATATCCCCATGTATCCCTTCATATCCTCTATATCCTTACATGATCATTTAAGTCCCCTCCTGAAAAGGTCGTCTTTTCATTTGGTAGGTCTTGGACTAATCCATCCAAGTCCTCCCAAAACTCATAATTCTATTCTCTAGTCCTACTTGTGTAATTAATTATCCCGTCCCCTAATCCAAGTTTAATTAATAAGAGCCTATCACCTACTCTCTTGACATTCTCTCTTGACATTAACTACTTTATCTTTTAAATCTTTATTACATCATTTCTATTATTATCTTTTCGTATATCTATTACTAGTTCCTATATAGCAAAGTTTATACCCATCTATTTCCTTAGCTTTTCCCCCTTTCTACTTAGGAGTAGAATTAATCCCCTTATATAGGCCTCCCTTGAGTTATGTTTTGAGTTGAACTTGGACTTCTACCTGTAATAGGAGATTTGTGGGGTGAGAGTGGTTAATCCTAGTCTTGGTTAGCCATCATGAATCTAGGGTGAAAAATCACCTTAATCCTTAGCAGGACTCATCCCATGCTCTTCGAGTCCTAATAGGACCAATCAAACTCCCTCCGTATTTGCATAACAAATCCCATAACAACCTTGCCAGAAATTTCCAAATTCATTCAGAAATCTTTCAAGAATTGAAATCTTAACAAAATTTGACTTTTTCAAACTTAGTCACTTTAGAGAATCTTTTGGAATCAGAATACAACTATGAGCCCAATCCATAGGGGCATGCGGCCATGCACCACTTAGGGCAAACTTGTCCTTTCCCCCAAATCCAAATTGGTGAAGATTTGCTTGACACATAGACATCATGGACATTGGGGCCATTTGGGCTTTCTTTGCCCTTCATGTGGCCACAAATAGCCCACAAATATGGGCTCAATTGTGCTCCGTGTGATTTTACCTAAAAAACCCCTTGAAATTGTCTTATATAAAACAAAATTTTACATTCGCCTTTATTGAATTTAAGTTAAAAGAATTCCCTATTTTAAATGACAAATTGTTTCCATAAATACCCTCGTTCTAAAAATAATTCTACTGCACAAAATTAAGGTGACTAATATGAGAAAACAAAAATTTTTATTTTCTCAAAAATTCTTGAAAAGCCTTTGCATAGTACCAATGAAGGAAAATTCGGCCGCCCTGCTGCCTAGGCGGCCATTTTCTCAAGCCGCCTAGACGTGGACTTGGTGGTATGCTCCAGGCGGATGCATCAAGGTGCCGCCTAGGCGGCATAAAGGCGGGCTCCTAGGAACCTCGTCGAACAATCGAGACCGAGGTTGGAAAACACTCAGGCGGGTGCATCAAGTCGCCCGCCTAGGCGGCATGACAAGCGGGCTCCTAGGCATCTCATCTAACAATCGAGACCGAGGGTGGAAAATGCCCCTCGGCAATTGGGTAATTTCGTTATTTTCCCCCTAAAAAGTGGGGAAAAGGGTTTTGGGGGCCATTCTTGTCCCTCAAAATGTTTTAGTGAGGTTTAGAGTGAGGAAAACATAGATTTGGAGATTTGTAGAGAGATCGAAATTTTTTTCAACCTCCTCAAATGCTCAAGAAATTATAGGATAGTCATCCCCAATCTTTTAGAGGCTTATAGTGGTTGTAAAATAGAAGATTTGGAAACCAAAACTTTCTGGTTTGGGCCGATATCGATTCCATTTCGAGAAGGCTGGTGGTATACTTCAATCTTTTTTATTAGGTTATGTGTTTTTTGTTGTTGTTGACAATGTCTTATGATGTTATTCTTTGATTTCTGTACTTCTGACCTGTAAACAATATATTATATACAAAACTTACTTATTAAATAAAAAAATGCCAATTATATATGCAATAAAGGGGCATTTTGGGGGGGGAAGGTATTGGGGTCCAATGATCTGCCCCTCCCCCCAATGTAGGCTGCTTTTGTGTCTGGGCACCTGCCTTCTTGAACATTGGATAGTACTATTCAAAGAGGGTGCATGCAATGGGATAAAAACTTGACTGGGCAACTGGGCACTCCATGACTATCCTATAATTATACCCGAAATCTCCAACCAATCCAACCTACCCATGAGACAGATATACCTTTGCAAGGGGCTCATGATTGGCCTATTCAAGCTAGCCAAGGCAAAGAGGAGCCACTTCATGCCATAGATTATAGGTGGAACCCCAACGGCAAGTCACGTCAAGTCAAGATCTGATGCCTCACTACCTACCATTTATAGGTACCATTCACGGTTGTGGGAGTTCTCTCTTGCCACATGCACGCATTGACCTCAATTCCTAGTCTCCGATCAATCCTTGGTCCCTGATTAATCCTTGGTCAATGCAACTATCGATGTGTGCATTCTGTGAAGGATGAAAATGTTGAGTAGTTTAGGTCCTCGCCCATACAAGCCTCCATCCTTTATATGAAGGCTTCTTTCATTCCCTGTTTCAAACAATAATCCACCATTGTTGTAAACCTGGCCTCGACAAGATGCCCGTAAAACCCTCTCTGATGGATGCATCCAGACACGGAGCCTCGAGCCCAATGTGCGAGAGTTTTGACTCAGTCTGACCAATACCTAGTCCACAAATCAATGTATGTGTCTCCTAGAATGCTCACACAAAGCTTGCTCGAGCCCTCTTTAAGTCTCATAGAGCTCACTCCTAAGATATCAACTACAAATGTCATGCCAAACAGTTCTGGTTCTCATAAAGCCCATTGGTCCTTGCGAGAATGATTCGAACTCTCACTCAAGATCAGGTTGTGCGATATTTCAAAAGATCACTTCAGCGCTCAATCATCGAAAAACAAAAGCTAGGGTCTTTAAATGGCTCATTACCCAATACAGTCAAGTTGGAATAAGACTGGCCAAACTCTTGTTAAAAAAAATCAGGAAAGAAGTTCCAACTTGGCTGAGTTTGTTGAAAAATCAACAAAGAATGCAAAGAAAAGGGGCAGGTCTTAGAGTGATTCCTAAATTTTGCCTCTGAAATTCCTAGGGTCCGAAACCAAACTAACCTCACTGAGGGTATAGCCTTTGATAGAGCAGAATGACAAACCAGGATAAGTGTAGCCGTACTCATTTAGTTGGGAAAAGGCTCTGATGATGATGAAGAGAATGATAAAGCTGAGAGAATATTGTGAAGATGCTTTGAAGGAATAACAACGACCTCCTAAAGGATCTTCTTGTTGGTGATTGTCAAGGGGTGTGCAATAGTAGTATCACTCGATCACAACATGAGATGATTTCTTCAGAGTCTTGGTTTGAAACTGCCCATTGTTGCAAAGCTAAGCTAGGTCTTTTTGAGAGAGAGAGAGAGAGAGAGAGAGAGAGAGAGAGAGATGGGTTAGATGTTTTGGAGCTAGGGTTTAGAGGGGGAGAGCCAGGTTTTCAAGTATAGGGAATTTTAGAGGGAGATCTAGGTTTTCAAGTTTAGGGAATTTTAGAGATAGAAAAAAAAATGTTTTAGTGGAACGAAAAAAAAAAAGGTTTTTGTGGAAAACATTTGAGGTAAAAACTAAAAAAATGTTTTAGTGAAAGCATTTGAGGTAACTAACTCTTTGAAGTCTCTCAGTAAAAGCTTTTCGTCACTTTTTTATGGTATCAAACAACTCTAATTTGGTTATTTTATGAAAAAGGCTTTGAAATACGAAAGCCTTTTCCCCAATAGGAATCTTGTGCTTAGGATTCTTAATATGGGGGCATTCAAGCCTTGCCTCAATTTCACATGTTTGGTTGGTTGGCCGCTTGATAATCCTTGTTGCAGATTTCCTTCAAATGCTTTGGTTGTAACCTCCTAGTACATATCATGCGTTGGCAAGCTAGAGAGATTATGGGCCTTGAAAGAATTGGCTATGTAGAATTCCAAGTTATAAATTAAAGAGATTTTCTTTTATTAGTTGATGGAAATTCTACTTGCGGGTGCCACAAATACAATAAAATAAGCCTACTACAATCTAGGATCTTAATTACTTACTAGCAAATAAACTTTATTCAAACTGAATGCAAACTGATAATTTTAGGGAGGCATAAATTAGACACGAACAACAGGAAGCATAAATAGGACAGGAACAACAGAAGATAAAACTAAACAACTGAGTGAAGACATATTGAGTTTTTCCTACGGTTAACCCTTAGGGTTTAGCACACCCCACACCATATCACTTGACCAATGGATCACTGAATTTTGGAGATTGCTGAATCCACTACTCCGAAACTGGGAAGCACCTCTGCATTACACTATACTGAAAACTAATGGGGTTGAGAGCATGGGACAACATTAGGGCTTCACAAAGAACCCTTTTAAACCTTGGGTCATGTCAAAATAATGGCTCCTCCCCCGGCCTTAGCCTAAGGCTGGGCGTGCCCCTTTCTTTTCTCTCTTCTTGGTAGGTGTGTGCCACCCCAACACTTATGGGGGGTGGTGTGCCACCTGAGAGAGGAGAGAGAGAGAGAGAGGAGCTTAGAGATACGAGGCGTGGAGAGAGAGGAGAGAGAAGTCTGAGATGTATAGAGAATGAGGGGATGACCTTCCTTTGTATAGGCCTCAAGGGCCCTAGGGTGATGTCATCAGATATGGGTTTAGCAATATCCAAAGTATTTAGAAGTTTGTGTGCTGAGAGAGAATTAATCTAAGCCATTCAATTCTAAGATTAGCTATCATGATTTGGAGTGCATATTTAGGAACCTTATCCCCTAAGATTTGATTCATTATCCACTTCTATCTTTATCTAGACCTATGACCAATTAAACTTATCTTCTACAACAATCTGGAATAATTTAGGATAATCTATAATTCCTCTTCTAACACAAAGAGATAATTAAGAATTCACATTAATTTAAATTGGTCAAAGATTATTTAGATCAAACTTATCCAAAGAATTTTCTCTAAGAAATATTTTAGGATAATAACAAGAATTAAATTTTAAACAAAGAACACGATTAAAAAACTCCCCAAATAAGGGGGTGTCCCACTTAATGGGGCGTGTAGCCCATGTGGCACATGACACCCCCTATAGGCCCCACATGTGTGGGGTTTGGACACTATTAAAACAATATTTCTAAGATACTCTCATTTAGAAAATTTTTGAAATACCCTTTTGGGGCTTTTAACCAAATAAAAAACATTTTAAAATTATAAAAAATCCCCAAAAATCGTTGACACACAATTTTAATTGAAAACAATATCATAAAACATTTGTAGGATTAGGATGTCGGAAGTGACAGAAGCTTTGGAAAGAATGAAGATAGGAAAGGCTTTAGGACTTGATGGTATCCCGATAGAGAGGTTTGGAAGTGTATGGGGGAGATTAGCATTGACTGGTTGACGAAGCTGTTCAACAAGGTGTTGAGAACAAAGAAAATATCAGACGAATGGAGGAAAAGTATTGTGGTACCTATTTACAAGAACAAATGAGACATACAGAATTGTGCAAACCATTGAGGGTTCAAGCTTATGAGCCATACTATGAAGCTCTAGGAGAGAGTCTTTGAGCAACAACTAAGGCATGAAACATGTGTATCTGAAAATCAATTTGATTTATGCCAGGAAAGTCAACAACAAAGGCTATTTTCCTACTTAAGCAACTTATTAAGAAGTTTAGTGCGAGGGGAAAAGACCTCCACATGGTCTTTATTGATCTAAAGAAAGTTTATGATAGAGTACCTCGAGGTTTCATTTGGCGGGTATTGAAAAAGAAAGGCGTCTCTAGACACTTCATCAACTTGGTGAGAGATATGTATGATGGAGCGCTAACTAGTGTACAAACACTTAGTGGAGAGACGAGTGAGTTTTCAGTGACAATAGGTCTACATCAAGGGTCAGCATTGAGCCCGTACCTCTTTCTCTTAGTTATGGACGACTTAATTAGGCACTTACAAGATGAGATACCCAGGAAGGTCAACAACGAAGGCTATTTTCCTACTTAGGCAACTGATTGAGAAGTTTAGGGCGACGGGAAAAGACCTCCACATGGTCTTTATTGATCTAGAGAAAGCTTATGATAGAGTGTGTTGGAAACAAAAGGCGTCTCTAAACACTATATCGACTTGGTGAGAGATATGTACGATGGAGCGCTAACTAGTGTATGAACAACTAGTGGAAAGACGAGTTTTCAGTGACAATAGGTCTACATCAAGGGTTAGCAGTGAGCCCGTACCTTTGTCTTAGTTATGGACGACTTAACTAGGCACCGACAAGATGAGGTACTGTGCTGCATGTTGTTCGCAGATGACATAGTTTTGATTGATAAGACTCGAAACAACGTCAACACAAAGTTAGAACTTTGGAGGGATGCTTTAGAATTCCAAAGGTTTAGAAATTAGTCGGACTAAGACAAAGTATATGAAGTGTAAGTTTAGTAATAATAGGAGAAGAGACAAGGAAGTAGTAAAGATTGACGGTCAGGAAGCACAAAAAATATCACATTTTCGATATCTTGGGTCGATAATCCAAGAAAATGGAGAGATCGAGGAAGATGTCGCACACAAAATTAGAGCTGGGTGGGCAAAGTGGAGATGTGTAATTGGAATTTTATGTGATCGCTGCTGCATACCAATGAGGCTGAAGTGCAAGTTCTGTAGGGCACCTGTGAGATCAACTTTGCTCCATGGGGCAGAATGTTGGGTGGACAAAAAACAATATACCCATAGAATTAGTGTAGTGGAGATGAGGATGTTGAGATGGATGAGTGGCAAGATAAGAAGGGATAGAATTCAAAATGAATCTATTCGAGAGAATTTAGGCATGGCACCAATAGGCGATAAAATGAGAGAGAATAGATTTAAGTGGGCTGGTCATGTGTGGCGTCGAGCAAATACAACACCTGTTAGGAGATGCGAGTTAGTTCAAGTGGAATGACTAAAAAGGGCAAGAGGTACGCCTAAAAGGACGTGGATGGAAGTAGTCCGAAAAGATATGGGGACTTATGACCTCACTGAGGATATGACCTTTAATAGAGAAAAATGGAGAATCATGATTCATGCAGCTGATCCCAATTAATTGAAAAAAGGTTAAAATGATGATTATGATGATTTCTGAAGTCCTTAAAATTTAAAACACTTAGAAATACATAATAAAAGTGGATTGGTACCTTGTAGGTCAAAAACAAGTAAATGATAGGCAACTCCCCTTGTGCTAGGATCCATGATCCTTTATCGTCTCGTCAAACCAACCCAACATGATACATGACCTGTACTCAAAAGTAGGGGCTCATAAGTGGCTTTTCAAAATGCACATATAACATTAGCGTTGGGGCTTCTCTCTAAGCACGTGTACAAGTATCCTTCTATATAGGGTTGCTTCCCAATATGTGGCTATCATATGTACATGCCATGCAAAAGTTTTATAGGGGATTTGGCCCTTGCTCTCACAGGCCTCTCCTCTGCAACAAGAGACCACACAACCCTCCTGGCCTACAAACAATGTCCCTGGGCATTCTCTCTGACCTCAACAATAGATGACCCACAATAAACCCTCAATGGTAATGCCTATGCCCAAGTGCAATGGTTTTGGACATGACTTGGGCCATAAATTGCCAACCCTAGGTCAAGTTAAATGCATACAACTCCCACTGAAGTGCAGGATCCACTACAATTAGTTTTATTTACATGCTCACTAGGCCTTTCAAGGCCACAAAACCCAACAGGCCCCCTCTCACTTGCTCCATTTCATGTGTGATTTGAGATTGGTTTTTTTTTAGGAATGTTGACATTTGTATTGCTATAGAGAGGAGTACAAAATTGTGTTTATCCAAGAGTTCCCTCTAGGCGGGATTTCGGTAAAAATTAGGTCAGCAGACCTTGTACAAAAAATTGGGTTATAAGATTACCCCTTTACAAAATTTTACAAGCAAATGCCAAAGATAGGGCTTATAAAAGTGCCCATACACAGTGCCCATACACATGTGTGATTTGAGATTGGTTCTTAAATCTATTTTATGTTTTCTTGGTTATGTGTGCCCCTTGGTCCAAGACATAGTTGATAGGATCACCCAACTAAGGTGGGGATTTGCTCCAAGATATCGCTCTAGCCCTCCATGAAAGGGATCTCTAGGGGATCACGATTTGTAAATTTGGAAGCTTGATCCATTTCGTTGTGATCTTGATCCTTAGTTACCTGAGATCTAGATTCAATACCACCGTATCCTAGGGTTCATAGGTAAGTTGGATCGATATTCTATCAACATGAGGGTGAGATTGATGTTCCATTCAACAAAGGAAGGATGGTGCCATTGTGTGGCTAAGTAATAACTATGTTTTTCCTTGCTTTTAAATATTATATAAGTGTACAGGGATGGTGATCCCACCCTAGGGATCATCTAGCTTATCAAGATCCCTCACTTCTCATCTCCTGATCCTAGTTTTGATCCCCATCCCAACAAATATGGTCTCAGATATGGTTCAACAACCTTGACACCATCATCACAACCTCAGCTTGTTTTGACATGATTATATGTTCAGTTGGAGAGTGTAAGCAATGAAATATTCCCGAGCCTTGAATCAACCTTCGTGTCATTGAATCACAAATAAAGTAGGAAGAGATGCGCACAGAACAAAGATTATGTTAGAAGACAGTGAAGTCAAATGACCCCACAACTATGAGAGTGGAAATCTGAAGCAATTTGAAATTGGGGCTCATGGGATGAGGTTAGCTATAGCCCTTTATCTATAATCATGTGTCATGTCAGAGAAAATTTGCTCACTGGAGGAATGGGAGTTTTCAAATAATCAATAAAGAATAAGGTCAAAGCTGAAAACAAGTGGAATAATGGGTAGAAGAGGGATGGGCTCCTAGGTATCAAGGGTGAGTACTTAAGGATATTCTCTTAGTTTGTGGATTGTCTGTTTTCTATGTATTGGTTGTTGGGGTGCTGAAGACAAGCTAGACAATGGTTAAAGGGGGACAGAGGCTCGTATGTGTCAAAGGATGTGAAGACATAAGGATATTCTTTTATTGTAATTAGGATCCATGGATATGGCAATGGGTTGGTACAAATGATTAATGCGTGGAGTGTCATTTTTCATGGATAGGCTTTTACGTTGCTGAAGTTGCTCATTGGGTTTAAAGGTGTAGTATTTTGGGCCTTGGAGCAGAGGTATCTACTTATTTATCCATACTTTTGGAGTGCTAAGATTTCCACTGAAAAGAGAGAAAAGATTCAAAAAACATAATTGTATCAAATCTGGTAAATCAGTTCCTATTTTGTTTGTCTAAGTTATAGTGACTGTAGTTTGGCAACTCAATTAAAGAATAAGTAGTGAGGAATTTTCTGTCAAAAATGTAAGTATAGTTTGGCAACTGTGCTTGAAATTATTTACCAAAAGAAATTGTGCTTGAAATTCTTATTTGCGTTGGAATTGGTGCTCAGTTTATTTTTGCATCATTACTAACTTTAAGAAGTTTGTGATTGCTTTTTAGGGTCTATAAGAATTAATATCTGTGCTGATGGTGTGAGATTACAAAATTGTTATTTTCTTGTTGCATCAGGTTCGTGAGTTGGCTGAGAAAGAGTCAGAGAATGGTGTCTTCCGAATGCTTCGTAGCGATGTTACACGATTCTTGACAACAATTCTTATTGGCACAACGTATTATTTTACATATAATTCTGGTTACTACTTTCTTACCATGACAGTAACTGCAACATTAAAAAAGTGTGAGGGTGCTGACTAGGCAGCCAGGGGAGCTGGCAGTCTAGGTGTGATGTGGGCACCTCGACACACACATGTATATGTATAATTTTGTGTGTGCGTGCGTGCATGCGTGCATGTGTGTGTGTGTGTGGGGTGCCCGTGTGTGTGTGTAACCACAAAGAATAAAAGACACTAGCAGATATCAATTCCAAAAGGCTCGTATATAAGCTCGTAGCTCCATGTCCAATACCATAAATTCTATACCCTCTCGTGATAGTTCATCATGAATATTATATATATATATATATGGAAAAGTCTTCCCAACTCCTATAGGCGAAAATGAACAGTGATTTCGCCTACTTTCATTACCGTCCAAAATTCATCGCACGGTCACAGTTCTCTGGTAGTGTTTTATTTTTCATTTTTTTCTATACGAATCGAAATGATCTAAAATTTGGAGCGTGTATACATCTTAGTGCGGCGCACTTAATAAAAGTATAAAAATAATAATTCGTGAATATATATATATATATATATATGGAAGATACTATAAAATGCCTATAGGCGAAAATGAACAGTGATTTCGCTTACCCTCATCACCGTCCAAAGTTCTTCGAACGGTCACGATTGTCCTGTAGTGTTTTATTTTTCATTTTTTTCTACAAATCGGAATGATCTGAAATTTAAAGATGTGTTCATCAAAAATAGGCGAATCTACGAAAAATGTCCAAAAAATATTTTATATGAAATAAATTGACAAAAATACCCCTGAAAGTTTCAAAGGTATTTTGGCAAAAAAAAAAATTTACGAATTTTTTTTAATATTTTTATTAAGTGCGCTTCACTAAGATATACACACGCTCCAAATTTCAGATCATTTCAATTTGTAAAAAAAAAATGAAACACTACTGGACAACTGTGACCGTGCGATGAATTTTGAAAGATGATGAGGGTAGACAATAACACTATTCATTTTTGCCCATAGGTGTTTTGTAGTATCTTCCTATATATATATATATATATATATATATATATATACGAAAAA
>NW_006500178.1:3561469-3577962 GCF_000471905.2 Amborella trichopoda
GGTGGTCACAATTACTTACAACTATTCGATATGAAATTTGATAGCTTGAATGTGTCACAAAGTTTTAAAAAAATTTCTATTGAAGTTTGAGCTTGGTCAATAGAATAATTGCAGCCACCTTATTTCACATCCAATGGTCAAGATTAATGTGACCACCTTGTACCAAAGGTAAATGGTCTCATTCTATACTTTCCATATGTGTGTGTATATATATATTGAGATGATATCTCAAATTTCTTAAAATTTTCTGATCTCAGTTTTTTTTTCAAAATATGATTGTTTTCACTCTCAAATAGGCTAAAAAATAGCCATAGGCGCTTAGGTGGGCACCTTGGCTGAGGCGTGACTAGGTGCCACCTCTGACACCTAGGGTCGAGATTGCCTAGGAGGGCCACATCGGCCCAGGCTGCTTGGATTCTGCCCAGCCTTGATACGACTGCCTAGGTGCAAACCGGACCTCTTTTTTACATTAAAGTACAAAAATGAAAAAAAGAAGTTTCTTACTATGATAATTAGTTGCTTCCTGAAATCACTGTACTTTTAAAGTTCGCACCCTCATTTGGTCTCCTTTTCCATGAATGCTCAGTGTGGTCAACATTGGAGCAACTGCACTGGTCACTGAAGCTGCCACAACAATTTTTGGTGAAGCTGGAATTAGTGCTGCAACAGGAGTTATGACTGTAGGTTTTGAATCCATTGATGAATTTTTTTTCTGTGACCCTATATTCTTGTATTGTACGTAGAAGATGCTAAGATTTGGCTCGCATATGTTACTGATACCATGCTGTGCTCTCAATAGTGAAATTGAAGAATTTGCATCTGCCTTGTTGGATATAGATCATCTGGGATATGTAAACATGAAACAGTTCATCGTAATGCACATCATGCTGGATTTATAAAGTGGTGTTTAAATTATTCATATGTGATAACTAAAGGATTACACATTTATCTTTAAAATCCTCTGTTTTCATCAGGTATGGACAGTTTATTTGTTTGAACTTCTATATTTGATGAACTTGATAATATGGCTATGTGAAGTTTATTAATGTCTTTTTTGTTATATATTTCAGTGATGCTAAAAAATGCTGAAGCAGTTATGGTTCAACTTTATAGTCCTTTTGATTAAACTTCAGACTTGTCATCGTACATGCTACAGTTATCATGGTTATAAAAGTCTTATATTCTTGCAGGAAAGTGAGGCACCTTAAATTTGTTCTTCCATGTAGCGACATTCAATGACCCAAATACCTAGATTTTCTCTTTCTGTTTGATGAAATTTGGACATGTTCTTTGGCAAATTATGCCCTCAAGTCTTTTGTCTCTTTTGAGAATTGATCTTTTTTCCTGTACTAAACTACCAAATGATACCAGTAATCTATGGCTGCCCAATGTTTCGATGCAAATGCTGGAGATAGATTTTTGGTTTTTACTCAGGCCATTGCAGTTAGATCTAATAATTAAATTGCATGCACCTATACATAGTTTATTATAACTTAGTTTGAGCTTTTCATGAACCTCATTCCAAGAAATATAAATTAATTGTGTTCTTTTGGGTGGGTAAGCTGGGATTGAAACCCAGAACCAAGTTGCGTCCCTTGTGCCTTTACTATTAAGTCATGAGGGTGAATCTCATAATGTATTTATCTTTGAATTCTCTGAACTATTAGCAGCACCAAACTAGCAAGTGACTAATAATTGCTATGGACTAATTAACTTCAGATTTCTTCACTGATACTTGCTAATTCTAGTGAAAGATAGAGCATTGAGTTATGCCAAAAGATTATATGATCCCATAGGAGCAAATTGTGTCTTCACTCCCTTAGGAACGACCCTGTCAATGAGTATCTTTAGGACGCCAAATTTTGGAAATGGCAACCCCCTTGACCTAGAGACCAACCTCTATTTATTTTATTTTTATTGAAATATGCACTATATAAGTGCCTGAGAAAAATAGTGTCTCAGAGTGAATAGAGACCATCCGATTTTGGAGGACCAGATCTAAGAATTTAGAGATTCAAAAACCAAAATTTTTCTTTAAACTGCTCATCAGGTGAATATAAATTGGATACCTGGAATTTCGTATCAAAACAATGCTCCTAATTAGGCTTTTTACTCGAGGGAGTAACTATAGAGCGTGCCCTGGGAGGAGAGTATGTCCTATGCACTCATCATCATCCTCCAAACCTTATCTTTACTATTTGGGATCGGTTACTCAAATCTTGTTCTGTCATTCTGCTCTATCAAGGGTCATACTTTCAGTCAGTTCATAAATCACTACATCTCTTCCATCTATGTCCTTTTGGGCTTCCCCCTTGTCCCCTATAGCCTTCCACTTGAGCCAAATTACCCCCTCCTAATGGGTGTTGTTCTAGGTTGATGCCATACATGGCCTGACCACTTAGGTCTACTTTTCCTCATCTTATCGCTATTGAAGCTACATGTAAGTTCCTTTGGATGTATTCTTCCAAATCCTATATTTTCTGTCTTGCCACTCGTTCATCTCAACATCCTCATTTCAGCCACACGTATTCTATCGATATGCCATATGCACTATTGGGTTATTTTAATGGTAACAGAATAATTGTGAATTATTAGTATGACATCTAGTCTTGACATCTGGAAATTTGTGCAGATTATATTATTGAAATTCTGGTGTTAATGACCACCAGTTATGCTTGTTCAAGGCGTAGCTTGAAATTCTTGATACTTGATGCATTCGATGAGCCCAACCACCAGAATCTCATCATTGGAACCTTCCTTGAAAGCATTTTCATCTCATGTAGAAAGCTTCTTACTTTTGAACAGTGGATTTAAAATTCTTATGATGAGTGAAAGTTAACTTTCTTCAAAAAACAATTCTTATGATGAGTGAAACCAAGTGGTGTAATTTTCAAACTCTAGAACAGAATTTCTGTTCAGCTCAAAATATTTGTTTACAGTCATCAAACTTGTATGCTGTTATGCAAGAGTAGTCTGACTTTTTGTTTTTGAACTATTGCAGGTTGCCATTTTGCTACTTACAGAAATCACTCCTAAAAGTATAGCTGTTCATAATGCCACTGAAGTTGCGAGATTTGTGGTAAGGTGGAACTTAGCTTCTCATAATCCGAGTGAGATTTATGAATATGTCATACATTTTTTGGTTGAATTTTTATTTTTATTTTTATTTTCCTTTTTCATATAACACAACACTATCCTATACCTTTGAGTAGAGGTTTTGATAAACTACGTTTGACAAACTATTGCATATGACCATTTCAGGTGAGGCCAGTTGCGTGGCTCTCCTGGATCCTTTATCCTGTGGGTAGAGTCGTCACCTTTTTGTCAATGGGGATTCTGAAGATTTTGGGTCTGAAGGGTAGAAGGTATGGATTAATTGCCTGACTATTTTGATCTCTAGTAATCAATTTTCTTTCGAATCATTTTGGTGAAAGTCCGAAATATAAGTTTACATATTTCCAATCTATTCTGTAGCCAGTTGTGTCTCTTTAGTTACTTAGAGCATAGATCAATTTTGAATTCAGTGAGCCATATGTTACTGAAGATGAGCTGAAGTTGATGCTACGAGGTGCAGAGTTAAGTGGGGCAATAGAAGAAGAAGAACAGGTTTGTCATTGCTTCATGTTATGCACCTGATTTTCTCTTTCTTTTTTCTCTGGTTATTTTCTGGTGCCTGCTCTTCATGGTCCTTGATTTATTATATGATCTCTTTATTTGTTGATATGAGAGCTAATTGCATTTTCAGTTCATCTCTTCTATGATAGCAAATCATGATTTGTGCTAAAGTTTAGAGAAACCAATTACTGTGGCCGGTTTGTTTGTTTTCAGCTCATCTTTTCCATGATAATCAAAGTGTGATTTGTGATAAAATTTAAAATTAAACCACTTTGTGCTGGCAGGATTGTCGTACTTGTTTTCATAACATATTTCCTCTGATAACCGGATCATGATTTGTGATAAAATTTTAAGTAAATCACTTCGGTGGCAGGTTTGTCATACTTCTTCTCTGCTGCATTTTACTGAGACTTGTGGAAACATTGGTTCTAAGATTAAATAGTTTATTGGATGGAGTTGTCTTGTTGTAGTGGTCTTCTAGGTCATTAAGGTTCCGAGGTGCACATTAAAGATCCTCCTGACGAATCAATTTTATCCTTTCTCACGGAGACCTGCTAGGGTTGTGCTCATGCTTTAGACACCAACAGTATTTAGGTTTTCTGATTGCTTGAAATGATATTGCACCATTTCCCTATTTTACCTCATGCAAACATTTTGCTGCTGTTGATTTATGGAAGTCACTGGAACTTTAGTCAGCTTCTAATGTTTTATCTGAATGTTTTACGAAGGTTTTAGGGGTTTTTCCTTGGCATCTTGTGCACCTCATTCTCACTGGCCTTGGTTTTCCCCGCATTGTCTTTCTTTTTCTTATTTGTCAATCGTCATATAGGTCTTCCTTGTCTTTGTGACATGCATCTTTGTCTCCCTCCCTTGTCCCTTGTACTAGAGATACTCAAATACGCTCTTGTACTCTTCCACTTCCTTTGTTGCTTTACTTTGACATCTTTCTTCCCTTTCCACTGCTGAAGCAGCCCTCATCTTCCACAGATACTCAAGTTCCCTATACATCTCTTCATCTACCTCTTAGAGCTTATATTCTAGCCATCCTTTTCTATAATGATTCTTTTTGGCACCTTCATACTATGAACTATCTCCACTTTCAACTTACGCACTCTAGATTTGTTGTTGTTGTTATTTGGGCCAGCATGTTTTAGTAAAATCATGTCCTTCAATGCTATGTTGTGAATTCTTGGACCTCTTTTATTAATACTCCCATACTACTTTATTCGTGGACGCAAATGAATTGCTTTCAAGATTGTCTAGATGTGGCTTTGGACAGTTCCCTAGAAACGTTACTCATTGGTATCTTTTATGGGTTTTTCTTCAGGACATGATTGAAAATGTCTTAGAGATAAAAGATACACATGTTCGTGAGGTGATGACTCCCCTTGTTGATGTAGTTGCAATTGATGCTAGTGCTACCCTTATTGATTTTCGGAACTTATGGTTGACCCATCAGTATACGAGGTACCTCACCTGTGTTGCATAAGCATAACTGAGGCTTATTATTCATAAGCAGTTTTGCTAACGGGTTTTTGCATTCTGGACAAACTTTTAGGACGCCTGTTTTTGAGGAACGCGTTGACAATATTGTGGGTATAGCTTATGCAATGGACATGTTGGATGTCGATAAGGTCAGGTTCCACATAGATTATTGAAGCTTGCATGCTTTCTGATGTCATTCCAAGTGTGGCATATTAATGATTTTACTGTAGTTTATACTGTTAGCTGATAATTTTTGCTGGCTGCATTAAAGGTTGAGCTTCTTGACTCTGCAAAGGTTGGAGACATTGCTCACAAGCCTGCCTATTTTGTTCCTGGTAGTTGAGATTCAAAAACCTCTCTATTTTTGTGATATTTTCTTGATATCCATGATTGCAATGTTATGACGTTCAAATCTTTTTGTACCATTAAAAAAACTCTATTTTGCCAGGATAATCCATGATTTCGGATATATATTAAGAGTTTCCTCATTTAGATGGACGCCTGTTTCTACTCATAAAATTGTTGCAAGATGTAACTGTTCGTGATGCGTGCCTTATATGTTTTCAAGCTATAGAGAGGTTTACATTAAATATATTTTATATCAGGTATATTTCAAGATGAGAGATGACTTTGTGTTGGTAATCCAGATTCGATGTCTGTCTGGAATTTGCTGAGAGAGTTCCGCATCAGGAAGGTTCACATGGCTGTTGTTTTAAATGAATACGGTGGAACTATAGGGGTATGTTTCCCTTACGTATTTTTTTCTTTTGATATTGTAGCACTTTGATGTTCTTGGATATTTAATTTTTTTCTTTTATCTATTTAATTTTCCTTTTGATTTTTTAGTAAAAGGATTTTTTTAGGAACAGTGGCAACTATATTTTTCCACCATAATTCTTTTGACAATAATATTGGAGATAGTTATGATGGAAGGGACCAAATTAGCAAAGCATTATTGGAAATAGTCCTGTTGGATGGCCATTTTTGGGATCGAGATCCCTAAATGCTAGGGACCTTGATCCCAACCTTTTAGGATCCTTTGAAGATCCCTTTTCCAGAGCGCCAGAGCGAGATTCTGGAGTGGCATTGCCAGTTAGGTTTGGAGATCCCAGAAACTATGTGCTGGGCAATTTTGTTATTTATATTAATACACTAAATTCAGACTTGATTGATAACTTCATTAAGGCACCATTACCTTTGATATACATGTATGAGCGCGGTGGTTATATTTATTCCATATTGGTTGTGTATGAAACAGATTGTAACACTGGAGGATGTTGTGGAAGAAATTGTTGGGGAAATATTTGATGAAAATGATTCAAAGGTGACAAATGAAATGCTTATGTTTTTCTTCCTACTTTCATAGACCGATTCAAAGGTGACAAATGAAATGCTTATGTTTTTCTTCCTACTTGCATGGTCTATGGAAGTTATTTATTTTTTTGCAGTGCTCTTTTCCTCTAGATTGCCTTGGTTTCTACTCTTGTACATCTATGATTAGACATCTTTGTACGAGCAAATCTGTTACGGATGCTATAGTTGTTTTTAATGGAAACTGTTTTCTTTTTTATGCCTCCTCATGTGTGATACTTCATGATGACTTAACATGGGCATTCATGTTATTTCTAGTTTATATCTACTTCAAGTTAGGATTAATGAGCTATCACACGATTAATAGTGAGAGTGACTCTAATTATAGAAACACCGACATCCAAATTGCAATCTTGAAATCTAGGATCAACATGTGAGCTGAGATATTTATTTTGAATTCTCAACTTTCCAAGAAAAAAAAAAAACATATTTATTACATTTAGGCCTGCTATATTTAGACTTGCAAAAAATTGGATTTGAAAGGATGCTGGCCATTTTATGGATGGATTAGTATCCTGTTGGATTTTTTTTTTAGATCACAACTGGTACATCTTGATTTCCTATGAATTTGCGCTTCCCTTGATAGTTTAGATTTTAATTAATCTTTCCTAAAGTAACACGATAATTTAGTCTCACTTGCATTACTGATGTGCATGAAACAAAAGCAGTGATGAGATTGAAGTCAAGACAGGCCATCGTAGAAGAACTCCGCATGATTCTCTCAATAATGTTCATGGAAATTTGAATGGATGCAATGATAGCCTAACTTCAAATAGTATGATGTATGGTGATCTGATTTGTGCAAAACATAGGTCAAGAGAATAATGACTGTCATTACTTAATAGAGTCACATTTAATCTAATCTATGCCATTTTGAAAGATGTTCATAACGTCATATACATTTTATGCATAAGCAAGATGTAATGTGACAGCAAGTGTCTAATCTACCAGTAGTATTCTCATTGTTGGAGAGAATGACCAGGAGTTCTTATTTTTTTACGCTCATGTCACTGAATGCAATTATGTTTGCTATGGGAGCGCGTCTCAGGTCTTCCATGAGCCCCTAGATGTCCACTAAAAAGTTGCATTTCTTTCTGATTTACGGTTACCCATGTGGTTTACGAAAATGATTCATACATTTTAGAGTTTAGCTGGAATTATTATGTTCTTATAATATCTTCTGCCTTCTTGATTTTTCCATTAGCTATCGAAGAATTTAGGAACATTAAACAACCCATAGGATTTCAAAAATCCTTTTCATAGTTCCCTCAGAGAAGAAGCACAATATTTCTACTTTCCTTAGCACGCTTTTGCTTCACATTTTACCCTTAAATATAATGTTGCTTGTGCTTTGGAATGTTTCATTATCACGCTTTTGTTCTTCACTGCTTTTGCCCGTAAGTAGGACTGTATGTGCTTTGGAATGTTTTGAGAACTTTGATTCTACTTACCCTTTTCTCCTGTCTATCCATCTAGTACTATTCAAACTTCGAAGCTACGTTTCTTTCAGTTGATGGATTTGATATCCTCCTTTCCACTGGGTGAAATCCCTTAAAACTTCTCTCTTGTGGGTCTGTGTGTCTGCACATGCATGCTATGCCTGAAAGCACATTAAGGTTAAAGCATGCGCACAACTAGTCATATCTTTGACAATTTATTGAAGCTTCCATATGATCTTTTGATTTTTCCATAAAATGTGTTATGCATTCATATGTATGTGTCATGTCTTATAAGAATAGTCTGTTTTATTTGCATGTTTCTCATCTTTGAAATAATGTATGTTGTTTCTTACTTATCAAGATAATGAAATGATGGTCTTCCCTGTAAATAAAATTACGATATCCAAAATTTTCTGTCATGATTAAGCATATGCTTACTATGTTTTGGTCTGTAACAGGAAGAGATACAAAGGAAAACTGGCTACATTGTGATGCGAGCAGATGGTGTATATGATGTTGATGCAAATACATCCATTGACCAGCTATCAGAAGAGCTAACAATCAAACTTCCTGAGGTTGGAACTTATAGAGAACTATTAATCACGATGAGATGTTTTCTTTACTTTAAGATAATGCACGCGGCACACAAGGATTATGGAGTGATCATTGATCAGGATGTTTTTAAAATGCCAATCCTAAGTTAGAATGTTTGTGGTGTTGCCATTAATGAAATAATGTTTGTGATATTCAGTCTATAGTAAACTTTATAGATCAGCACACACTTGATGTCATGAAAAAATATTGATGAGTTTTTTGTGGCTTTTCCAAAATCAGTTTCACATTGCATTGCCCCAGACAATTAGGAATATTTTCTGTTTTTCAAGATTATGCCCAAGGATCATTCTGGTAAATGGCCTCTTTATATTTCCTTTGTATATTCTTTATGGCATTCAGTTCCAAATAAACTTGAGGGCTGATGTGATGAAAACACATTCATGAATTGTATGTTGTCCAAACTGAGTTTTTGTTCGCCATTGCTTTAGGCTGTTTTTGGTCATATGTGTAGCTATTGTGTCATTTCATCTGTCATCTATTTTTGGTCATTTCCAGTTGGATGGCTACCCTGCATGGATTTGAGCTGGAGTTCATGGTGAGGGACTTTTATTGTCAATATTATTGAGATAATTCATTTGGGGAGTGATTAGATTGGGGTTTCAAGTCCATGGGCTGGTTTAAGATAGTTTTCAAAATGCCTTTTTTGCACCTTGTATACTTTGGGGTCCACTCTTCAGGTTTTAGTTGGCCGGGTCTGTCTGTTCTATTCTTTGGGCTTTCAGCTTCCTGGTTTGCATGGGTGTCCTTGAGTGGTTTTTTGGTTTTAATCGAGTTTGCTCTATCACTGCTTGGCCATTTCAGTTGTGATTGATGTTAAGAGAAAGTCTCATACTTTATTTGTCTGCATATGTCCATGTTTGCCTTTTTATCCTCAAGGGGCTTCAATGCATCAAATCATACTAATGCCAATGAGGTTTCTGAGAAACAGGCCTTTCTTCTTATAATTGATGCATTTTAACGACATTCAATTGTTTTCTCAAATTTAGGGTTTTGGGACAATTTGCGGCGCTTTTTACAAAAGTATGTTAAAAATATGGAAAGGATGGAATGTGTTGTAGGAGTGTTCCCCCACCAGTATATGTCAAAAAATAGTAGAAGTCATGTTTAGTGGTCCATTCAAATTGGACCTAGTTGCATGACCAAGGAAACTGGTTAATTAGAAACTAAGCATCTTATTAATGGAAAACATTTACTTATTGTTTTTGGGACAGTAGGAGTTAGGAACATTTGGAACTTAGATTCATAATTTTTAATGATACTTATCATTTTTTTTATTTTTTATTTATGATGAAATGTACGCTAGTTTATTAGCTATAGACATTCAGTGGTCACACTGTACTTCACTCACTTCCTTTTGGAAATATACATCCTTATCACCTTTTGTTTTTGGTCACTAGGGACATCAATATGAGACAGTTTCTGGTTTTATTTGTGAGGCATTTGGATGTATTCCTAGGACCGGTGAGACTATCAAATTGATACTTGAGAAAGCAGACACAAAAGAGAACAACGAGTATCCAGATCAGGAAAATGATCGCCAAGGGCACCAAGAGAAGAATCAGACTTTTAAGCTTGAGGTATGTCTTATGATAAAGAACTTTTGGATTTAATATCAATTTTAGTGATTCTTATGACTTGTTATTTCATGTTGGCACTTAAGCTAATGAACCTGTAAAACTCGGAGTTAGCCTATGTTTTGCATTTGGAAAGTAAACATATCTATACTTGAAATATGATGGCTCCATTGATTATCTTACCTATGATTCACAAGCAACACTTACTGATGCCTAGAATTGGCGATGCTCTTTGGTAGGGCACCTTCTGGAATCTTTAAGGGTCTTGGAAGTTGTTTCTTATTAGGGTCAGAATAGGAAATTTTTAGTTTTTTAAAATCTTATTAGGTTAAGAAATTTGTATTTTATTGTAGTAGACTTAAGCATGAATATGTGGGAAACCTGTGTGTGTTTGTATATCTGTATGTATTAGATACTGGTTTGTATTTGATGCAGCACGGAATATTGCTCTCAAGTATCTCGACAAGCAGTGTTCAAAAAAGCGGACCACCTAGTGCCTAGGCGGTCCAGAAGGCCTGGGCGTATCACCCAAGCCTAGGCTACCAAACTGGGCGGTAGTCCCTGGGCGGCTGCCTAGGGCCTGCGCCCTGCCTACGGGGGGAATTTTTTATTTATTTTTCGTTGTATTGATTTTTTTGAAATATAAAGGGTTTGAAGGATCTGTTTATGTTCATTTCAAACCTAAACCCACAAGAACCCATTATAGAGAGAAACAAACCTCAAGAAAACTAAATTTTGTGACTTTCATTGGATGGAAGTGTTTCTCAAAGTTACAGAAAATAGATCCAAACATCACCCAAGTAGATTTGATATAGTTTTGGAGTTTTATAATCCTATTAGAGGGTGTTTTTTATTATTTTAGCACCAAAAAACATCTGAGAGGTGAGAGTTTGGAGTTCAGGCAATCAAAGTAAATGCAAAAATTTATTTTTTAGAATGCTTGTTTTATTTTGAGATGTCTTCTTCAGGATCTAGTCGAAGTGGAGATCTGGGTTGGAAATATGGATATAACCCGAATCCAAATGACAAAAATTGCATTAGATGCAATTTTGTAAAAAAGATACGAAAGGGGCATAAACCAGTTTAAGAAACATCTTGGCGGTATTAAGGGGGATGTTGCCCCTTGTAAAAATATTCTTGAAGCTATCAGAGAAGAGATTAAGCAATATATGAGTTCTGTAAAACAAAAACAAGAACAAAATCATTGTCATTTGAATAAGTCTATTTCTGCTGCTTCTAGAAGAAGTGATCCAAGTTGGAAGTATGGTTATAACCCAAAACCAAACGATAAAAAATATATAAGATATAATTTTTGTGAAAAGATACCAATAGGGGTATTAACCAATTCAAGAAACATCTTGCCGGTATTAAAGCGAATGTTGCTTCTTGTAAAAAGGTTCCTGAAGCTATTCGCGATGAGATTAGACAACTTCTATATTTAAAAGAACTAGAAAATGATGAAAATGATCATTGTTCTGTAGAAATATCTTTTCAAGGTTCTTCTAGAAGTGGTGATCTGGGTTGGAAGTATGGTTGTAACCCGAACCCAAATGACAAAAATCCTATTAAATGTAATTATTGTGAAAATGATACTAATGGGGCATTTATCGGTTTAAAAAAACACCTTACCGGTATTAAGTGGGATGTTGCCCTGTGTAAAAATGTTCTTGAGACTACCAGGGAGGAAATTATACAATATTTGAGTTCAGGGAAGCACAAAAGGATAGAAAAGTGTAGAGCAGCCAAGACTCTTAGGGCCTCATCTGCACATACTAGTAAGAGGGAGGTAGAAGAGGAGGAGGAAGAGGCAAATTCAGAAGAAACAGAGGAGGACGAGCGTTATATTGAAGAGGGAGATGATTCTGATGATGATGGCCTCGATTCTGATGCATATGATGAAGCTTATCATATTCCTTCTGATGATGATGATGACTGAAGAATGAAGACTCTTGGTGTTGAGTGTTGATTGTTGTGTTGACTGTTGAGTGTTGCCTATTGTGTCCTAGACTGTATATTTTCTGAATTTATGTATATTTTCTGAATTTATGTATATTTTCTTTTTCTTATTTTTAGTTTCTATTTCTACTTCCCAGTTTCTAGTTCTACTAGCTACAATGTATCAGACTATTAGTGTATGCTTGTATGGTTTTACTGTTTTAGCATTGCATGAAAATATGGATTATGGTCTTATGGATTATCAAAATTTTCTTCTCAACTTCTGTCTTTTTTTTTTTTTAAAACTGGGATCATGGCCATACCCTCAGTCGTACCATGAGTCCCTCTATCAAGGGTCAGAACCTGGGCCACCCAGGTTCTGGGCGCCCGCCTAGGCGCTGGGCGGTCTGGACCCCCATGGCCGACTGCGTGCCGCCTAACGCTTTTTGAAACATTGTCGACAAGAGAGATAAGCTTAAAGTTTACAGGTGGAACCACATAAGGGCAAATTAGTCATTAAGTCTATCCTTTTCTGTCTTTTATTTATTTCTTATGTCTTTTTATTCACTTAGGGGCATAAGTAGAAATTTATAGAGCCTTTTATGTCTTTTTACTCGCTTAAAGTTTTTTAGAATAAAGAGTCGTAATATATTTGATGGATGGCCAAGATTAAGTCTTATTTAGGGTTTTATTATATAAGGGATGTACTCAAGCATAATGGATGATGTCGTGGACTTTTATTCAAAACCCTAGAGCAGCAAATGCTCCTTTTGTTACATCTAGTTTTTGAATCTCTCTATTTCTGGATCTTCCCTATCTCCTACTTCACTAAGCCCAAGCTCAAGCTACTAGGTCTGCACCTGGTTGGTATCAGAGCCTGACTATAAGTAAGGACGGTACTATGGCAACGTACTATAGCATGGTAGCAAGTTATTGTAGCATGATACTCTAGCATCGATTTTGTGCCATAGATCAACAGTCATACCTCCATGTAGAGGAAAAGGAGGAACTATAAAAGCCTCTAATGCTAGTTCGTAAGAAGGGATTGTTGATCTGAGGAGATTGGTCGAAACCTTAGCTCTGCATTTGGCACAAATGGAAGCCCTACCTCAAGAGTATGAGATAGAGGTAGACGAGGAATCCATAAATCCTTTCCATGATCAAGCTCCAAGGAGAGATGTAGCTAATCATATGGATAGTGATAGCAAGAGATGGGAAACCGGTCTCAAGGTTGAGATCGCGAAGTTTTATGATGAGGATAGCAAGCATTTTGCGATCCTGTTTTGATGATTACAGTTAGGAAGAGGACCTAGAAGTCACCTATAGTGATCATGGGGACTTACTACCAATCTTTAATCTGTACCTTGATGAGGATTCGAGTATGGTAGAAGAATCTATTTATGATGAAGAAGTTGGTGACTCTACCTTTGTTGAAAAGAAAGAAGCTGGTCCTATTTTCAATGAAGAACATGCTATTGGCCAGGAAGATAATGTTGGTGACGGTGTTTCTGATGGTGAAGATGGGGGTGATTACACTGGGCTATTGCTTTGTTTTGAGTGGAGAACCCCAACAAAATCTCACTAAATCCTAATGGAAAGAGCTCGTGGCTGCAATGCATTCATCTTAACCCATTTTAAAGTTTGTAAACGAGCTACCTCAGGTATGTTCATGGACAAGAATACAATGCATATGTGCTACAAATATTACAACTTTTCTTGTGGACAAAACATGAACGTGATGGATAAAGTTTCCATGAGAGATGCAGTAATTTGGAACACATTTCTCTCTTGTTTTATTGAATTGGGTCTCGTCAAAATTGGGAAAAATAGTATATTCCTCATTGATGATAGACATGAGAATCTAGCCGCTATTGTTGATGGCAGTTAAGTATTGTTCATATTGTTGAGATGCAAATCAGTCTGCTTATAGCTCCTATCACACATGGCCTTGTACATCAGGATTAGAACCAGTGGAAATGTATGGACAAGATGAGTTATCTCTTGAATGGTATCGTGCACTAGAATGGGCTTCCCTTATTTGGACAAAGAACTATGTGCTTGATAGAGGTAAGGCAAAGCAGTAAATTATGTACCATGGCAGAATGAAGCTTCTTGTTGGAAACCATACTTTCCCTTACCAATTTCTCATGTTGTATTTGCCAAGATTGACATGAAGGGGTTTCATGATCAAGCATTGCCAAATGTTTTATTGAGGGGCTTCCCTAATTTGTTACTCTCTATCAACAACATATATATTAGGGACAAATACTAAATTAAAGTGCCTAATATTAAGAAGTCACTTTTTCATGTTAGACTTCGTATTATTATAAATTGTATTTTTTAAAAATAAAATATATTTATTGTCTGCATCGAAAATGAGTCTCCTGCATCAAGTTGCATAGCTCATCGGACCCTCTTTATCTAATAACCTTTCTTTACTAGTCCTTGGCATTTGTGTGTGTATAGATTATGGTGAACTTAGAATTTCCTACTCCAAAATTTTTGACAGCAAAATTCTCTTACAAATATAAAAATGCGATTTAACAATAGCTTCTTTGAAAATTTTGAGAAGAGCATATTTGTAATATTAAATTGCTTAGATCCACTCATCATTCATTCCAAAATTGAGTTTTGGAGGAATTTTAAAAAGACAAAAGTATCCTTCCTAAACATGCATGAGCTCTTCATAATTAAAGGTCATTTTTTTAACACATAAGAGCATTTTATGGTCAAATATTTTGGAGCAGTAAATTCTAAGTTTACCATTAGTGTGGTGTATTCTAGAGTAACCCTATATACATATGTATGTATATATGGTTGATTATCTTGTATATCATACAAATACATGTAGACTTTTTGTATAAATTTATTGGGACATATACACGTTTACAATATTTAACATTTATGACAATGTATGTTTATATTTTTGTTATTTTAAATTTTTTGTCTAATACAGGTTGTTTACACAATTTTTTACTTTTTCTTTTAGAAATATTTATTAGAATATTTGTTTATACACACCTCTTCATCTACTAGTTTATCTATATATGCTACACATCTAGATGGAGGTCTGCACATGCTACACATCTAGATGGCGCTCTAAAATTGGCTTGCTGGGGCCCATAAATGCAGGCTTATATATCATGAGAGCAACCCAGAAAAGCTAACGACTAGAAATTGGGACTTAGCAACAGTAGAGTGTGGGGCCTGTATCAATATTTCACTTAGGGTGCAGTATAAAGCAATATATTAGCATGCCAAACACTATGTAAGGCTTGATATCTGAAAGAGCATCATAGGGCTCCATCCTTTAGAAATAGGTGCCAACCTGCCCTGACAAGTGCATCAAATGACCAGCAGACTTATCGGATCCAGTTGTTGGGGCCTGGGCTGCTGGCTGAGGTTGCCATGGATGGTACTGATTCCTTTTTTTTGGGGGGATGAGTAACTACTGTATTGAGTTCATTAAGAATTTTTACAAGTTGCTATAAGGTACATAAAAACCGAAGGCATGGAAGTGTAATACAGTGATTTATGAAAATTGCGGCTGAGCCTGCACGAAAAATATGCTGATTAGGGAAAGGGGGAATTGGGTGTTGGGTCACTAGGAGAGAAGTTAGTGTCGCAATTTCCCTTTCCAAGGCATCGGAAGTGGAGTTTCCTTCACACCAATCTTTCCTGAAATTTTGACCATGATATCACGACATAGGTGGAAGAATTGTTCGAAAATGATTTCAAACCTCCATGGGGATGCAGTGGGTCACCCCATTTCCTGTGGAGCCAGAGAAGTTAAGGAACGAGGAGGGTCTCTCCTGCATGATTTGTAGAGAAGCATCCTACATTGGCCAGACCAGGGCTCTAAGGAACTGCCTCCAAAATTGAGTTTGATAGCAGCTGGTACAGGGAGCAGCTACAGGGAGGACCTAGAGATGGTAAAACGGGACAGGCGGTAGGATGATATGGTGCCGATGGTTGGGAGTTCAATGTTTAGCACCATGCAAACTCTGTGCTTGGGAAGGTCAAAAGACTGGTAGATCTGATTTCTTTGATGTGGGTTGTGCAGTGAAAACTGTACTGATTCTCAAACTTCAGGTTTAATGAAACCAAAGAAGCTAATTTTGTGTAGTGTTTTAGAGTTCGTGTCCAAAATCTTTGGTCTTGTGTCAAACATAAAAAGAAATAATTATATGCATGCCTTGTAGATATTTGGTTGGGAAAGTTAACCGGTGCATTACATTGGCCAAAGGTGTAACATGTGATGTTTATTGTGTCTTGAATTGGATTATATAATTCTCATGCATGTGTAAATATTCACTTCTTTTTTTTATAGATGTGAATCTTGACAGTTAAAATGTTTTGAGAACAATGGAATGTCTATATTTTTCCATTTTCTTTGGGTGTTACAGAAGGTCCATTTTTTTTTATGAGACCTTAAAAAGAATGCCCAATTTATAACACT
>NW_006500178.1:3590779-3678296 GCF_000471905.2 Amborella trichopoda
TAACGTACTCTCTCTCTCTCTCTCTCTCTCTCTCTCTCTCTCTCTCTCAACCATGGTTGAGATAATTATTAGGCATGCAAGGGAAACCTATAGTACTGCGTTTTGAAATAGGATTTTTCGAAGTTTAGATTGAATCAGGGCAGTGGAAGGTGTTCTTTCACTTTTGGTAGCTGAGCATGGAATTTGGGCTTGGGCTTTATCGGCTGTTTCGGGCCAAAATAGCCGCTCTCTACGCTCTCCCTCTTGGACACAGGTGTCTTGGTGACTAATGCCAACAGATCCATTGCATCATTTGCTCCACACTACTAGGTTTTGATAGTATTGAAAACTATTATCAATATTAAACATTTAATCTATTATCATCATATATCCATACACGGTTTAAACAAAAGAAAATTTATCAAAAATACCCCATTAGAGATGCACCATTTAACGTTCTACCCATTTGCAACTATTCCAACACAAGATCATGTATTTTTCTATGGGTATTTTGAAATTAAATTAAATGATATGGGTAAGGTGTTAAATTGTTCCCCTCATAGGCAATTTGATAAATTTCCCTAAAATAAATAAGCAGAGATATTATTAGCAAGTAATTTCTTTTGGTTTTCTGATGGAATGGTTTTTCATATTAATAAAACCAAAATTTACAAGTATTTATTAATGAATGGAAAAAATTGTTATATTTGTGTGTGGTTTGTACAAAATTGGAACCAACAATTTCACTCCTAAGAAGAGGGGTCTAGTAATAAGAAGGTTAGGTAATGAGACTCCTTTGGCGAGGGAATCTGCTGAGGCATTTGCCTCTCTCCATGATTGTCTGAATGATACCTGTAGGAATCGGCAAATGTCAACGACCCGATCAAAAATAGATTCCAATCTCAAGGGGTGGATAAATATTTCCTTATCACAATTTAGAAAGGTGGTTCCCAACTTCTTTCGAACACATTTGAGACCAACGAGCTATGCAATTAGCTGCATTTGCAATGCCTATTGGGCCTGAGTAAGTGATTGAGGTCTCGGCTGAATGATTTGTGAAAATGCCCCTGATGCCAGCTGGTTCTGGATTGCCGAGGGAGCTATCAAGGTTGAGTTTGATGATGCCAAGCTCGGGTAGGATCCAGTAGGAAGATCTATAGTATCAATTCTTGAGCGCATTGATGTGACTTTTTATTCTCTCTCTCCCTCTCCCTCTCCCTCTCCCTCTCTCTCTCACATATCACTCTTAATGTAACAGACAATGTCGAATGCATCATAATTGATCTAAACAAATAGAAAATGCAGAAGGGAAAAAAAATTGACCTTTTAACCTACCCCCCCCCCCCCCCCCCCTCCCCCTCCTCCGGGGGGCAAGAAAAAGAAAAAGAAAAGGGGGCGGTTTGGAATAGATAAATGGAAGACTTTCCTAATAAGAAATAGATGACACCTCTAAGGTCAAGGGTTTCATAGAAAAACAACTCAAATTTACATGATATCTTAGGCCAAGGAAAATCACACTTTCGTCCAAAAAAACTGGGTTCATGAGGCAATGCATGACATTTTCTTTTCAGGTCAGTAACTTTGTTAAATGAAACGTTGGGGGCAAATAGGGTTGATTTCTCTTCCTCAAACATCTGTTCATTCAAATAGTTACACACTTGGGAATGTTAACCACAGGGTACAGCTGATTTAAATGATTCCAGATATGGTGAGCCTAATTGATTTTTCTACTGCTGTTTCAAAGAAGTAAAACATTTCCAGTAAGAAGTGGATAATGGTAGCACTATAAAATTATATGTCAAACCATAGAAAATCGCAATGATGCTATGTTATGATTCCCAAGTCCCAAGCGACATGTTAGTTCTTATCAGTCCTGTATTTATTTATTAAAAGAAAATGAATATTTGACTTGCATAAGTATTGGAATATTGAGGGAGATGGAATTGTTAGACAGAAAATGATCAGGAAAGACGTGTAAAACAGAATTCAGCAAAATAAAAAGGAAACAGCAAGGAACTGAGGAAATTAAAGTTGGAAGGCATGAGTAGTAGGTAGGTTCTGAAAAAAAAAAACCATATGGGTCGGTGACAATGTAAAAACCTAGAGAAAACAGCAGCTTACAGGATCAAAGACAAAGCAGAAGAGATTGAAAAGATGAACACCAATATTTACGAACTCTGTCACTGATGTGATGACATCCACAGGAAAAGAGGAACAATGGTTTCACTATGGAAGCTCCAAAAGGTACAAGACAACTCCCCTTGCTTTTTAAGTCTGGGTACCCACCCTAGGGCCCCTTCGATTCATAAGGCTGCCCGGACCGCCTAGTTGGCCAGGCGGCCGAATTTTTAATTACTGATTCGTTGCAATCTCTAGAGTACTATAGAGGGACCTTTTTCTATTAATTTTATTTTTATTTATTTAGTTTTTCTGTGTGTTTTTTGCAGGATGGTAGCTCAGAGTTGCCATATGAACTTAGGATGTAGAGTCACTATTGCCAACATTCACACCATCAATCCATGTACCAGATGCTCCAAATAGGGTATGTTAGCATGGTTTAGTTATTGGAACAAACTTCAAAGGTTTGAACCCTAGACTAAAGCCTAATTACATACTATAAATCGACCTTGAACCACGAACAATAACCTATGATTATCATAAGCCCCAATTCTCTTAAAAGCTCCTCTCTTGGGGACATAGAGTGTTATCAAGGAGCATCAACATGCCACTAAACTTGTCAACCGCTGAAGGGAAACAAAAAAGGAGAAAGCAACAACTTAACATGCAAATGTAGGGATCAACAATGATCCCAAAAGTTAAGGGGCACAGCCCAACAATTGATTCCCAAACCACGTCTTTATAAAATTAATGGCCAGCGGTTTCAAACACCTCAAAAAAAGCCCACATCACATAATCTCAGCAACATAGTGTATCGCCTCCACTCCCTAGCTACGAATCCAAACGCACTGAGCCTATGCTACCCCCCTTGCGATTTTCAATAGACCACCAACTTCTTCACATATGTCCTGTTTGAACATCCACTTTTTTAGGCTTAGGGATAAAATTCCCTTATAGTGGTGTTGGAATAGGCCACGTTTCTTGATGCCCCACCATTCATTCCCACAACTCCAACAATCAAACATAGTTTATCAGAAAAATGCTAACAATAGGGAGATTTCGTGGATAGTGACAAAAGCGAAAAAGCATCTTTTGCTGCTATTGACAAAAACAAGGATACCTTTACTGGCCTTTTCAATCATTTTCCCCTCCAAATAAGGGCAAAAGGTGTTGGGGGATTTTCTAAACTCCAAAATTTGTTTTGAGCCTCTAGAGACACCCAAAAAAAGAATAAAATAAAGTAAAATTCTGAATTTGATTTGATTGAACTTCGAATTCGAAGTTTCTTAAAAAGTTGATCCAAGCATCACCCGTTTGTTTGAGATTCAATTCTATCCATTTTGGAAGCTTATTAGAGGGTTATTAGCGAGCTTTTGAGATCGGTAAACATCTCAAATATTGAAGATTGAACATCGAGCATAAAAGTTAGTCAAGAATCTTCGTATTTGTGATTTTATTTGTTATTTCGATGTCTTCTTTGGGTTCTTCTAGAAGTAGTGATTAAGGTTGGCAGTATTGTTATAACCTGAATCTGAAGAATAAAACTTGTATAAGGTGTAAGAAAAAGATACTAATGGGAGTATAAACTGGTTCAAGAAACACCTTGCCGGTATTAGGGGTCATGTTGCCTCTTGTAAGAAGATTCTTAATGCTATTGAGGAGAGATTAAACACTATTTGAATTTGGTAAAACAACATAAGGATGGAAAAGGGGGCCCGCGTAGCAGATTTAAGAGCTCGGGTTCATGTATTTGATGATGTTAGTGAGGATGAGGAGGATATTGAGGTGGCTCAAGGGGCTTTGTCCTAGTCTAGAAGAGTAAAGGGAGTTGTCATCTGGTTTGGGCCCAAGAAGCCTCAGGTGAAGGGGCCTATGGATTGATTTTTCCCCCCTAACCCTAAGATTACAATTGAGATAACAAACAAGCAGACCATGATTGAAAATTGATTCAAGAAGGAAGAGAGAAACTGAGTAAATCAGTACATTGCTCGGTGGATGTATGTGGCGGGCATTCCTTTCGCCGTTCATATAAGCAGCTTCTACACCATGGTGGAAACAAGTGGCCAATTGGGGTGTGGGATGAGGGCCCCACCCCATATGCACTTTCAGAGCCTCTTTTGAAAAAAGATGTGTAACTCAAGAGGGGGTTAGTCAACATACATGAGGCATGGGCTAAATATGGGGTATCTATTATGACCAACTCTTGAAGCGATAAGAAGAGGAGTCTGATGAATTTGTTGGTCAACTGTCCTTTAGGACAATCTTTTTGAGATCTATTGATCCCTTTGATGACACCACGAAGTCTCCTATATACATAAATTGATTGAGATGGGTATTAAAGAGGTTGGGGGGCAGCATGTTATTCAGGCAGTCACAGACAATGCTACTTCTAATGTAGTTGCTTCTACTATGTTGTGCCATAACATATGTGGTCTACAATAGCCCCACCAAAAGTGCAACCTTTTAATTGGATAGCATGCCAAGAAAAAGCCCTCACAGTTGACCAAATACAACAGAGGGGAATTCCCATTCCCAAATCGTTGTGTTATGCGTCTCTGCGAAGAAGAGAGCAACTCCGACCTTTTTATCCATTGCAACCTTGCACTCAAACTTTGGCGCCAACTTCTCCATCTTTTCGGCCTCACCTAGGTTACTCCTGCTTCCCTGTCGGTCCTCCATAATTTCTCGATGGACTGTCCATGGCCAAAGGCGGGCAGGCTTTTATGGAAGGCCTCCATAGCGGCAACGATTTGGGTCATCTAGACCGAAAGAAACTCATGGATCTTCCAAGGTGTCAAGAGCGAAGCTTCGGCCTCGGCCCTATTCCACAAAATTACCTCTCAAGTCATTTTCAAGGCTTCCAACCACAAGGCCTTCACTGGCATTTTGGCTTCGTCATTCCTACAAATTTGGGAAAATGTTCCATTTCCACTCCCCTCGGGTCTCACGAGCTAACAACTGGTCTCCTCCCCCAAAAGCCCTCAATAAACTCAACTTTGACTGGTGTTCCCTAGGAAACCCAGGACCAGCAGGAGTGGGTGGGGTCTTCAGAGACCACCATGGCAACATCCTGGTCTCTTTTTCAAAGTACATTGGCCATGCCAACTCCCAGCTTGCCGAGTCTACGGCTCTCCTCTCGGGTCTCAAAATGTTCGACCCCATGTGGGGACTACCACTGATCGTTGAAGGAGAAGCCAGAAACATAATCACTTGGGCTGCTGGAAATGCCCCTCCCCCCGGTACCTTGCTTTGATTTATGATAAGATTATGCATGTTTGCAAGGATATAGCCATCTTATGGAGGCATACCTGGAGGACATCAAACACCGTGGCCGATCAAATGGCTAAGGAGGGAGCGGTTGCATGTGTGGCAGCTTCATAAGAGCATGGGATTTTTTGGCGCATCTTTGTTTTTCGGTCCCATCTTTTCTATGGACTTATGGAATCCTTGGATCCACATTTTATATGTTTATATGTTTTTGTAAATCCTCTGTAAATGGGCAACTGTTATAAGCCCCACCAATTTTTTGTATAGGGCTACTCTTTTTGGAAGCCTACTTTTTTGCCGAGAGGCCCGGCCTGTGGGCTCTCTCGATGGACTACTGTAATCTTTTCGTTTACTTAATACAATAGTTAACTTCATCAAAAAAACCTTGTTGCGCCATAACTACCCTCATATCGTTTGGACACCATGCACAACCCACTGCATAGACCTCATGCTTGAGGCTATGGCAGTATGCTTGAGATTGAAGGCACAACTAGTAAGGCTAGGTCAGTTACAACCTTTGTTTTTAGCCACACCCTCACCACCCTCAACATGATGCACAAGTTTACAAAAAAGTGGGTGAGAAATAGAGAGCCCAGGGTTACAAGATTTTCTACCCAGTTCTTATGTTTACATAGCATTCATAAGAGGAAAAAACGATTGAAGCAAATGCTTACCTTTGCCGATTGGTCACACTAAACGTGGGTCAGGCATCAAAAAGGGAAGAAAGGAGAAACCATCCTATCTAAGCATTTTTGGCGTGGGGTCAAACACGCTCTTTAGGTATTTTTTTCCACTAGTCAATGTCTTGTATATGGTTGAAAGTGACACACCCTCTATGGGCTATATGTATAAGAGAATGAAAAGTTGCAAGAGATAGATAGTTGAGAATTTGGGAAATGATGAACTATAAATCAATTTGGAAGATTATTGACGAGAAGTGGGATAGGAAGCTACACTGACCATTGTATGAAGGTGGTTATTATTTGAACCCAGTTTTTTTTTTATGTTGATATGGACATTTAGACAAATGACACAATAATGACTTTGAGTTTAATTATTGTCTTGAGAGGTTCGTTCCTATTTAGGAGATCAAGGATCATACATGTGCCGAGGAAATACTCCAATACATGTTTGCATTGACATCATTTGGGCCTACCATGACAATGAGGCAAAGGACCAAAATTGATTCACGTAATATATTTAAATCTTTTCCAATACTTTTTGTCTAAATCAATAAAGACCATCTAGAGGTTTTTTCTCTTCTCGCTAAACTTCTCAATCAACTTCCTAATTGGGAAAATAGACTCATTTTATGTCATAGTTATTGCTTAATCACTCTCCCACAACTTTGTAGTGTAGCTCATAAGTTTGATCCCTTGATAGTTCGTACAATTCTATATGTCTCCTTTGTTCTTATAAATAAGTACCACAATACCTTTTCTTCATTCACTTGACATTTTCTTTGTTCTCAACATCTTGTTGAATAGCTTGGTCAACCAAAGTATGTCAATTTCTCCCATGCACTTCCAAACTTCTATTAGGGTACCATCTGATCTTAAAGTCTTTCCAATCTTCATCTTTCTCAAAGCTTCCTTCAACTTTAGATATCCTAATCCTATGAATGTATCTATGGCTTCCGACCGCAACGCTGTGCTCCTACAGTAGCCACCATTTAACAATTTTTGAAAAAAAATTCTCCACATTTCATTGACCTCATCATCTTTCAATAAAACCCTCTAATACTCACTCTTAATGCATTTAACATAATCTAGGTCCTTATACTTCCTCTCTCTCATTTTCGCTAATATGAAGACATCTCTTTCGCCTTCCCTTGACCCCAATTTATCGTACAGATCATCATATGCCTTGAGCTTAACCTTACTCGCTATTTTCTTAGCGTTCTTCTTGACATTTTTATATTCTTCTAATTTTTTATAATTTCTACTCCATTGCCAAATCTTGAAATATAATCATTTTTTGTTAATAGACTTTTGAACCTCATCACTCCACCGCCAAGTTTCCTTATCTGGATGTCTTTCCCTCCAGATTCTCCTAAAACTTCGTTTGCCACTTTCTCAAGGCAGTCAGTCATCTCATTCCACATAACATTAACTTCATCCTTAGAATTTTAGTTTCCTTCCTTTATCATTTTATTCGTAAATAAGTATATTTTCTCCCTGTTTAAATTTCATCACCTAATTCTTGGACACCAATTAATTTCACTCCTCTTCCATCTCTTTATGCAAACATACATAACTATGAGAATATGTTGCATGGTCAAACTCTCGCTTGGGATAACCTTACATCGTTACATGATGGTCAATGTGCCTTCTTAACTAGAAAGAAGTCTATCTGGATTTTATATGATCCATTTTGTAAGTTATTAAATGTTCATCTTACTTTTTAGAGTAGGTATTTGCTATTGTTAGGTCGTAAGCCATAGCAAAATAAAAAATAGCACCATTGATCTCATATCTTTCCCTAAATCCATATCCTCCATGTACCTTTTTATATCCTCCACTATCTTTTCCTATATGACCATTTAAGTACCAACCTAAAAAATTCCTCTCTATTTGGCATTCCTTGGACTGGTCCATCCATGTCCTCGTAGAATTATATTTTAATTCCATCCTCTGGTCCTACCTGTGGTGCATAAGTGCTAATTACGTTAATTATCTCCTCCCTTAACACAAGTTTAATTAATAGGAGTCTACGACTTACTCTCTTAGTATCTACTACTTTATCCTTTAAATCTTCGACTACTATTATGCCTACGCCATATCTATTATAATCTTTTCCTATACACCAAAGTTTATATCCATCAATTTCCTCAGTTTTTGTCCCTTACCACTTAGTTTCCTGTAAGCAAGTATGTTACCTCTCCTTCGTCTCATTGCTTCCATTAACTCGATACTCTTCCTGTTAGAGTTCCTACATTCCATGTGACTAAGCAAATCCTATTTCTCTTGGACTAGCTTCTTCATCACGCTCGTCTAAAATGGCACAGGAACCCTTGCCTACTTATCACCGCAACTGGGTGTCATTGTGGCATGCCACTTTTAGGGAATGCCCTAGCTAACCCTCGCTAATTTCTCACTACACCCAGGTGTTGGTACAACGTGTTGCTTACAGGGAACTGCCGAGCATGAGTATATAACATCGCATCAGGATTCATGAAATAGATGTGGCAAAAGTTTTATGATGGCTGCCACCTCACAAAAAACTTCTCCTTTCTCCGGGCTTGGGACCAGCATATGACAGGCTTGTGATCGATCCTATATCGTAATTTATGATTATTTCATAATTAACTACAGACATCACACCCAATTTGCAACCTGTTGGTGGAGCCAGTATGGGTGTAATGCTCCAAACTTACAGAAGATGCCCATTATCATCTTGATCATAACAACTACCTCAACTGATTGTGAGTGGAACTGGAGTACTTTTGATATAGTATATTGCTTTAATTTAGTGAATATAACTTTATTACTTTAATTTTTTATTAACTTATTTACATATTAAGTATTTACTATTTAAAATTTAAGTCCTCAAATTATTTTTAGTTTATTACTTAGTAATTTAGTAATCAGTATTAGTAATAACAATGTAAGTATTACATTTTCATTTTATGTGCATGTGTTTCATACAGGTTCATACAAAGAAAAGAGACAAACTTTGAAGAAAAGAGGCTCAATGACTTAATTTATGTGAAGTTTAATCGAAGATTACAAGAAAGATTTGCTAAGCGTGATAAAAGAGCCTCCCCCCCACCCCCCCCAAATCGAACGACAAGGAGAATGCCATGGAGTAGTTGGTTGGTGAAAATGATGAAGTCCAAGAGCATGAGGGATTGACATTGTATATAGCTTTAGAGGCAACAAGTAGAGCAGCGGACCTTCCTAGGGCCACTAGATCATCTACACAGAGGAGGCAAATTCAAAAGAAACGGAGGAGGACCGGCATAATGTTGATGAGGGAGATGATTCTAATGATGGAGTCAACTCTGATGCATATAACGAGGCTGCCCGTACTTTTTTTTATGATGACTGAAGACTCTTGAGTCTTTCAGTCCATGGTTCTTTTCTTTTTTTTCTCTTCTTATGTGTATGGACTATGGAGTATTGTATATGGATTGTGAGTTTGTAACCATATCATATTTTACTTTTGGTTGTGCTAGTATTAGTAATCAAGTACTTTGGTTTGGAACTTTGGAGTTTTGGACTATGGGATTTTTAATACTTTATGATGTGTTAATGTGTTATTGTCAATTTGTCGTATATTGTTTTTTTGATAATCAATTTGTCACATATTTTGGTTTGGATTTGGCATAATTCCACATAAAAATGTATAAACAATGCCTGAACATGCATTTTTATACAAAAAATTTACCTAAAATAGGATTCATTGACATCCCTTGCCCCCCTTTTGAACCCGGGAAATCCCTGTCTGCCTCAGCGTTGTACAGCCTAGAACCCCTTGGACGCCTAGGCGCTGCGCAACGTTTTTTGAAACGCTGGTTGCCCATAATGGCATGTAACCATAATGTTGGGATATGGCTATCAGGATTTCCATATGGGCCTTAGAAGCCAGTGCCATTCGCCTCATATTGGACTGTTGGTTCCTTGTTATTTAGATGCTCATGCCCCTAATCTTTTGGGCTTCCACATATCCTACCAATCTCTAAGGCATTATTTATAACCTTGAAGCATGAAAACTCTTTGCACATGCTCCAATTTCACTAGAATGATATCTCACATCTCATCGTAACATAAGGCACACCAAAATATTGGAGATAGTAGATTTAACGAGTATAATTCTGCCACCAGGATGAGAAAGTGGTTCTTCCAAGGGGCTAGTCTTCTTTTAAACTATTGAATCAGTCCATAGGCTTCTTCTTAACCAATTTTAAGCAAAACTTGCTTTTGGGAGAAAAAGAAAAGCTTGAGATAGTTGTATGAAAGGAAGGAAGCAATATGTCTAAAACTACAATCCAAAGCCACAAGCTTATTCACCACATACAACCTGCAATAAGAACTCTTGTTTAGCCCAATCTTGAGACCCAAAAATCCTCATAGCACCACAAAATGAACCGAATACGGTCCAACTAGTGTACTCACAGATTCCTCACAAAACATTATTTGTGATTAACAAACTGAAGATGAGTGTCTAAGACCTCCAGATACTACAATAAACCAACTCAAGAGGATGATGCAGGGGCTTGTGTCCATCTAGCAAGTGCAAGCTTCTATCATGATGGTGCATAGAAATGGTGAGAGGCTCCACTTGCCTTAGGTCCTTGAAGCACGGGAAGGAACTTTTTTCCCTTTTTTTGACTAAATAACTCCCAAAGAATCCATCAAGAGGAGGAGATCCATTGATTAACACTGAGAACCATGGGTCAAAACACACGTGGCCATCTATTTCCTCCACTTCACACTAAACCCCATATACAGAAAAGTTAACCTGGAAATTCCTACTCCACATGATTGTACATCTTCTCCATGTCAACTTCACAGATAATTCCTAACAGGCATTTGGACCTACAATCTAGGAATTTGTGGAGATCATAGGAGGACTCGCCAAGATCATAACTTGGTGAGTCCTCCTATGAGGTATGTGATGTGTCCCAGCTAGGATTCAATTATATTGATAGAAACCAGCTGGAAGTTGATTTTGAAGTGAGAAGCAGCATGGGGATAGGACATGGGCAATCTACATATAATACAAAGAATTTTGGGTATTATTTATGCATATTATGTAGATGTGATATATGTAGATATCACACATATACATGTATACAATAACATTCACCATACATACATAACTAAGCGTATTCTTTAATTTTCAAGAAGCCAGCTCTTAAAAATCCATATTTTTGGGACCACCACCGCCCTAATCACTTAATATATTTCCAGAAAATCATATTACACAAGAAAATCTTATATTTTTCCCATAAGTCGTAATACTTGAGCTAAACAAACTATGATTTACCCAAATTTTTCTGGGGGGAACTGAAGTTCAGTTTTATGACTTGTATGAATCACATAATCCTGCTTCATGTAAACTTGACTTAGTCCAGCCATTTCCACAGATGAATAAATTTAACAATACTTCACAAACTTTTCTGTAATACAGTTATCATTCACTTCACATGTTTTACTTCTCCATCCAATTTTGGAATACCAGAAATCCTTATGCAGTCTTGTCATATTGGGATGCTTTCACTGTACCCTTATGCATGTCATGAGATTAGATAATCAAGAAACCCATGATGCAACAACTCATATAGGCCCAGCCATGGCCTCCTACTTCTTCTCCCCGGTCCAAGAATCTTCTTCTCAATAAAATGGTAGCCACACAATCAATCTTCTATTAACTTGAATCAGAAAAATAGAGAAAACCTAAACTTGCCTTAGTTTAAACACAACTTTAAGCTTCTGTAAGCAAGTTCCTAATATGGATATCTTGTATTCTGCATATATTACATATGGTGCTGACTATATGGCTATCTGTGGACACTAAGTGTTAAGTAAACAATAGTCCATTTATGTGATAAGGTACTAATCGTATATAAAAGAACACAGATAGATTACTTGATTTAAGGGGCAACCAGGCAACCCTACACTTGCATTAGATCCCATAGAACCATGTCTTTGTTGTAAATGTATGATTTTCATATCCAAGCCCTTTTACCAGGAGCACATGATTCCATTGTTTCTTTCCTTCCACATGCTCTGAATGGTGTCTAATAATCTACTCAGCCATTAATGGTCAAGTCTAATTTCAACAATAATTTGTAAATTCCTGCTGCCACTATACTTTGTGACATGCATGATCTATTTCACACTAGTTTTTCCAACATGGAAGAACACTCCTAATCTCCATATTTCATATTGTCCTAAGCCATCATAGTAAAAATATGAAGTGTGATGCAGAAGCGATCTAATGAAAACTGAGCTCATCTCCTCCATTCCCAATAAAATAAAAGGAAATTTAGAAACGAAATATCTAAGAATGACTACCGGAACCAGATATTTTTAATTCTAACTTGCACTTCTTTTGACTTGTAATAAAAAATTCTTGAAATAAGCAAAACAGAAAACCAAAATACCACTACCTTTATCTGACCAAAAAATCCATCAACAATTAAACGCAGTTATTGTAATTTGTAAGCTGGTATGCAAATCCCAAAAAACTCTTCAATTGATTAAAAGATGAAAAACCCAGAATTATTGGCATGAGTGCTAAATGGCAAATACTTATGCACCGAAAACTGTACCTAATATTTGGGATGCATTTATAGCATGCCTCTCATATTAACATCTAAAGCTTTGTCTTTATAAAGTTGCATCCCTTCCATATCTCCAGTAATTGTAAGCATCAAGTTTCAAATTTTCAATTATGTATTTCAGCTGCAAAGACAGGCAAAAACAATAAGTTAGGAATTAATTTCTATACAATCAATAAAAGAAACCATCACCCCATAGATATTTATTTTCCCAAAAGATTTATTGACTATCCTTTCCATGACAGAAACTATTGCCCATCAAATGATCCATTAAAAAAATTACCCACGCTAAGTATTATGTATACATGCACATAAAATTTGAGAACGAAAAAAGAAATTTAATCATATTTTGCCTTCTTACCATGTATTACAAGATATAGAAACTCTTGTTTTACATATGTAAAACAGAAACTATTGCCATCGAATGCTCCATTAACAAAATTACCCACACTAAGTATTATGTATACATGCACATAAAATTTGAGAAGGTAAAAGGAAATTTAATCAGATTTGGCCTTCTTACCATGTATTACAAGATCTAGAAACTTTCTTTTTACATATGTAAAATTCCCCACTTGCTTCCTCCCTTTAGACAGGAATTGGTTCCAATCCAAGATCAAATTAGAAGCAGCTGTTGCCTGTTCCATTCTGAAGGAATTTTATTTCAAACCCATGATTTATCAGTACTTTACCCAACGAGTGCAGTCTCATGTCTTTGCTTATTAGCAAGCAACTCGGTTTCAGGAAGCTTATCTTCCTTGGACATTTCCCTAGCCAGAATAACATAAGTCTGAAAGTTGGGGGTGCATCCCTTTTCTTCCATTTCATGAAGAAACTTCAAGCACATCTCTGAATTTCCTTCCTTCAATAAGCCATCTATGAGCACAGTCCAAATAACCTCATTGGGATTCCATTGCGCCCCAAGCATGTTATTGAACAAAGCTTGGGCCTCTTCTCCCCGATTGTCTTTGCAAAGAGAAAATAAAAGTGCCTTATAAATTGCTAAAGAAGGTTCAAAGCCATTAGTTATCATTTCATGGAACATTTCCAATCCAGATTCTACCCTCATCTCTTTACAATATGCATCGATTAAAGAAGCATACATAGCTTCATTCAGAAAGAAGCCATTCTCTCTCATTCTCCCCAGCACCTGATCTGCTTCATACAATTTACCTTCCCTACACAATCCACACACAAGAACACCATAAGTGTCGACAGTATGTTCGATATTGTTTTGGGATAATCTCTCTAAGAGACTGAAAATTAAGTCAATATTGCTACGTTGGATTGCCTTCTCAGAGCCCATTAACTGTTTCTCTTTCTGCAACCCCTTTATTAGCACCCCATAAGTTCGGTAATTAGGCTTGCAATTAGCATCTATCATTCTCTTAACTAGCTGAAGTGCATGGTCCATCTGACCCAACAAAACAAAACCATCAATAAGTGATGTATAAGTCACTTCATCAGGATTCAACCCGATTTCCTCAATCTTTTTAACCATCATCTCCGCCTCTTCAGCCTTTCCTTCTTGACATAACCCGTGAATGAGAGCACTGTAAGTGTGCAAATTGGGCAGGCATTGCTGCTTCACCATTTCATTGAAAACCCTAAATGCAGAATCGGTATCCCCTATTCTACAAAGCCCATCAATCCATGTTGTATAACTAATAACATTCGGTTTCAGCCCTTTTTCAACCATCTTATTGAACAACTTCTCTAGTTCAGATACCCTGTTCTCCTTACAAAAACCATTAAATATGGCATTATATGTCTGCAAATTGGGTATGCAACCATATCTTTCCATTCTCTCCATCAAAGAGAGAGCAATTTCGAGCTTCCCAGACTTGCAATGGCCATCAATCAAAGCAGTGTATGTAACCTGGTTTGGGTTCAGTCCATTTCCCAACATTTCATCCATTACTTTAGAGGCCTCTTCCAGCATACAAAATTTGCTAAAGCCAGAGATAAGTGCAGTGTAAGTCCATTCATCTGGTGCACACCCACTCTCTCTCATCAATTGGATCAATCTTTTGGCATTACTAAAATTACCCACTTTACAATACCCATTGATCAGTGTGTTATAAGTCACCTGCGATGGAGATGGACCAGCCTTGAGCATCCTATTGAAGAAAACCATGGCTTTATCCATCTTATTTACCAAGCAGAAACCCTTCATTATCTCATTATAGGTTTTGGAATTTGGCATACAACTATGCTTCTCCATCCTATTGAAAATGTCTAAGGCAGAGTCAACTCTTCCTTCACTGCAAAACCCATTAATCAATGCATTAAACGTCACCGTATTGGGAACCAAACCGTTGCTAATCATTTCTTTCAACAAATCACAGGCATCTTCCAGCTTTTTACATCTGCACAATCCACTGATAAGTGTTGTATAAGTCTGTACATTGGGAGGGCAACCCCTATTCTTCATATCCTCCACCAAATCAAAAGCTTCCTTTACTCGACCCAATGAACAAAGAGTAGTTAAAAGAACAGTATAAGTATAAACAGTGGGTTGGCAGTCTCTCTCTACCATTTGATTTAGCATAACCAAAGCTTCATCAATTCTCCCTTCTTTGCATAGCCCATTAATTAAAGTAGAATATGTCACAGAATTCGGAAGGCATCCTTCCTCTTGCATATGATTGAAAACCCCAAAAGCTGCATCTAAATTACATTTTCTACAATGTCCTAGAATCAGTGAAGTATACGTAAACGTATCAGGCCTAAAATCAGCCTGCAAAATAAGACCCAAAAACCCATATGCCTCCTCTACCTTCCCCTTCTTGCACAAAACATTGACCATTGTATTGAAGGTAAGAAGAGAGGGTTTAACCCCACTATCCACCATCTGATAATACACATTTTTTGAAACCGTGTCCATGTCGAACTTCCCCAAAGCAATTAACAAAGTGTTATAAACAGGAAGGAAAAGCCCAAATCCTCTCGATCTCAATTCATTCAAAAATTCAATAACTTTAAGGATTTCTGCCTCATCTGAACAAGCTTTGATCATAAGAATCTGTATTTTCTCAGCTTGTTTGAGCAATTGTTCCCTTAAAAGAGACTTCAACAATACGAAGAAGGTATCCAAACTGTGTTGGTATCCGGGCCTCTGTGAAATCCAGTAAAAGAATTGAAGAGCTGATTTTGCATCTTTATGTAAGCTTAAAACATTGGCTACATGGTGATGGGTCAATCTAGGGCACAAGTTCTTCAGTTCTACGCTGTGTTGCCATCCAAATGAACGAATAATAATGCAAACTCTATGAACAAGGTCCGAGAATTCTTCTTGAATAGGTTCATGGTCAGTAGATTGAGAAAAATCAGCAGAAATATCACTAGTCATCGGGTTTTTCTGAGACCCACAATTCGTTTCCGAGGAAAGAACCGAAGATTGACGAGACCCAACAAAGGAGTTCAGTTTAAAGAAAGAAAATGGAGATGGGTTTTTCAAATGATTCAAGAAAATGGCATTGGTAGGAGTGTTGAAGGCTTGCCTGTACATTTCGTTCATAGGTACGTGTCGTGGCCATGGAAACATGGATCGGGAGGTAGCTGAAGATCAACGCTTGATGGAAAGCTCGGATTTTGAATGCATTGTTGCAGAGGAGAGGGTATTTCTCTCTCTACCATGGCGAAGGGCAAGACTCTAAGAGTGGTCTTTGGGACGCCACATCTTGGGCTTTTCGAGAGAGAGGTGGTGCTTTTCTAAAGAGAAAGAGAGAGGTGAGTAGTAGCACATCACGAGAGAGGGAGATGAATGTTTTGATTCCACCAGTCTCTACACTGTCAAATGAATGAAGCGAAGCTTACGCAAAATAGGGTGAAATGTTTAGGTGGGGTAAAGGACAGTAGATATGAAAAACCGATTAATGGCTGGCGATGGATGGGACCTGACCCAGTACGAGTTGATATCAAAACCGATTAATGGCTGGCGATGGATGGGACCTGACCCAGTACGCGTTAGGCATGGGGCCAATTTTTGAACCTCCAGGACGGTTGTGGGTCCAAAGCTTGGACCCCAATATTGTTTAGGTCTAGGTCCGATTGGACTTGATCCGTATCTTAAAAATAGTTAGAGATAAAATATTTGAAACCCTATTCATTTGGATGGATTAAGGATGATTGTATATAATAAAAACTCCTACTCATTTTTAGCTATTAAAAGATAAATCATATCGCTTGAAATCTAATAGCAGGTGATTATGACATTGTTGCCAATAATATAAATATATGATGGTAAGAGAAGGGTAAAAAAAAAAAATTCATAGTGAGGGTGGCAATAGATCCGATCAAACCCGAGACCCAACAATATAGACTTGAGACTTAACGGGTACAAGTATGGGTCTAACTTTTGGACCCAACGAATTGGGTCTGGGACCAAAGCCTGTTCGGGTCTGGATCCGGTTTAAAGTCCAACTGCACCCGACCTATCACTAATTCTCAAATAAATGGGCAAGCTTTCTAGGCTTCCCCTACAGCATAAAACTTATATAATTCCCCTTATCCAACCCTCCATTCTGAATGGAGGGTTAAGATTGCCCCAATCACAATGTCACGTCTTTACACTGTTTTATTTTTATTTTTTTTTCTATAAACTATTTTAACACCAAATTTTGGACGTCCAATCCTCTATTTAACTCGTACTAACGAAAAATATATAAAAAAAAAATTCAATAAAATAAAATGATCAAAATACCCTTGAAAATTTTAAAGTGTATTTTGGTCATTATATTTTATTGAAAAAATATTTTTAATATTTTTTTTGGGTGTGCCCCCATGAGAAGATAGCACGTACCAAATTTTATATTAATATAATTTTTTATTAAAAAACTAAAAATAAAATATTTTGAGACGTCAGATCTAAGATCAAATGATGAGTGGCTCGCTTGATCAAAATTGGATGGCTGGATGGTAGGGGATGCATAGAGGAAGCATAGATCTTCTATGCTATAGGGGAAGTATAGAAACCCTTCCCCAAATAAATTACAAGGCGGCTGTCGAGAAAAGAAAATCATAATGCGACTTTAAACTGCAATTTAAGTGGAATGATTTCACGCCACCGTACACCATGTCATTATAATGTATTGAAACTGAAAATCATGTTTATGGCATTTGCACGATCCTAAATTTTATACAAACATTCTATTTATCCCAATAATTAATTTTTAAAAAAATAAAATTTAATTTGTGTCATAGATAGGTCAAAATGAGTGCCCTCCAACAATGAATATCGACTATCCATTTAGTAAATTTCAAAATCTAGGCATTTAAGAATTCAAAATCAATTTTTCTTTTTTTAACTGTGTTAATCTAATAATAATTAAGCTATCTAAAAGTTTTGAAAAGAAAAAAAAATTTTCTAAAGCCTACAACATAGAATATCATTCAAATGAACAATTTATATTCATTGGGGTTAAAAAATACTTTCTAGGGTATGTTTTCAAATTTTACTTTTTTTTTATTGTTCAATAAATAAAAAGTTATATTTAACAACTAGAGTCAAACACTTGTAACATGGTTTTTGGAATATAGACCCATTGCATGAATTCACTCCCTTTAAATGAATAGCGATGGCCCAGTGAGATCAGGATCAGAGTGTCCCGTGCCTGAGGCCTTCAAATCCATGTTATGTAACCATACTAGTGTTTTAAAACCCTTCAATTTGCAATGCATAAATCAATTTGTATGGGAATTGATATGGACCGAACCTGTTTGCAGATGGTATTAGTACCAACCAGTTAGCCTTATATATTCTTTTTCATCTTTGTGTGCTTATATGATATTTTCTTGGGTCGCCTGTATATCTCCACCCTATAAACCCCAATTTTAATTTTTTTTATATCATTAAAACTTTTAATACTTTTTGGATCATTAATTTGGACCGATTCAAATCTGATTCGAATTACTGATCCTTGCAATCCGACATAAATCTGTTGGTGAACGATTTGCACCACTGATTCGGGTTTTGAAATATTGGATCATACTACTAAGGAGTTCAGTACAATCAAATTCATCAACTTATTGGCCAAATTTGTTAGATTTGAATTGTAGAAATAACTAAAAAATCCATCATCATCACCATGGCCTTTTTCCAACTATTTAAGATCAACTATACTATTTAAGATCAACTACACTACCAAAGGCCATACCCTCAGTGAGACTCTAAATCGCCATATATTTTCTCATTATTACCAACCAAATCCTTTTGGCCTTACTATTTGCCTTTTTTTAATCTTCCACTAAAAACAACTCACACATCCTAATACGTTGTATTGAATCTGCATTGCATATGGCTAACACAACTAAATCTATTTTTCTTATAACCCAAGTTCTCTCGAATGTATTCATATGAAATTCTACCCTTCTTGTCTTGCCACTCATTCATCTCAACATCCTCATCTCAGATACACTAATCTTATGGGTATGTTATTTATTGACCTCCCAACATTCTGTCCCATAGAGCAAAACTAGTCTCACGTTACCCTGTTTTTCTCACCTTCTCATGTAGGGAAAAGAAGTCAATCGGTGAATCTCATTTTTTAAAGTATTTTCACTGCCATTGAAGCCGATTTTTATTTTACCCAAAGAAAAATAAATACGAAAAGAATTGAGAATAGGAGAAAGGTAATACTTCATTCTTGCATAATCTCAACAAGCCTTCTGTTAAGAACAACCAATCTTTCATGAATTCAAACTAAACTCTTTAATGTAAAACTTCGGTTTTCACTTTATAATTTAAATTTCTACCGTAAAACCAAAACCATATTGACTAAAACATGGCATTCTCACAAACTTTGCATCTTCAAAAAAAAAAATGCAATAAAAGTAGACTTATTTATCACTTCTTGTCTTCGGCATTTGAGAGAGAGAGAGAGAGTGAGTGAGTGAGCGAGTGATCACTTGAGGGGGTAAAGAGGAGAGCTCCTTAATCCTTGAGGCAAACCTGTTTCCACAGGAATTAACCAAAAAAAATACTAGCCCAAGCAAACAACCCAAAGCGATTTTTTCTCCCTGGAAACATATTTCCTGGTGATCAAACGTACCAAATTAGTAAATAAAATGAGGGCTATGACCTGATATCTAATTGAATGAGTTAAACCATGAATATACAATGAAAATGACATGCATAGATCCCTTCAACGATTGTTATTCCTGCCTCAAGCCCCATAGAGAACAGAGAGGAGCAAAAAGTGAACAATAATGAAACAATTGATCACATTTTCATAATCGAGATCATGAACGCCCCATTTAGGCTTTCAGGCTCTATTTGAAGAGCAAGAGGGGATCAACTTTCTCATTTAAATTGAGACATTCCCATTGAAAGCTCCAAAAAGAGTCACAGTATTCTTGGTATATTAATGCACTAGATGTTGACCGAGGCAAGCATCAGTAAGTCCTCAAAAAAAATGTCCTCATTGGCTTTGATTGTGAGAATCTTCCTTCCCATTTTTCTGCAAGAATGATAATATCAACATAAAAACCAGAAAATTGAATAACTGTTACCTACCCATCGAAACCACATTACCTAATTGCGATAGAGAAAACATAACATAATTGCCGCTTACAAGTTCCCATAATTAAGATCTCATAACATACACATTAACAAGGCTAATTGTGATAGAGGAAACATAATATAATTGCCGCTTACAAGTTCCCATAATTAAGATCTCATAACATACACAATAACAAGGGTTGAATTTATTGCAACATAAAAGAATTGCCATCACTCTTTTAAGTGTGAATTAGTGCTTTAAACACTGAATTAAGATTTCATCTGAACTTTTGACCCATTAATGCTAGGATGCCTTTGCTATAAGGCCAGGCTTTATGAGAAAAAGTAAACCCTCACCTGAAAACTTCATATGGAAAACACTTTTAGCATGGAAAACCCCTATGATGGCTCTAAAATCTATTTCCACTATACTGATTATGAAATTTGTAACTCAAAAAATAGTACAGATCTCGCTCTGCGAGATCTATGAATACTTGAACATGGATGGTCCAGATATGTGTTACAATATACATTATTTTTAAGGCATGAAATCCTAATCTTATTCATATCCATAATGATCAATATCGATATGATCGATTTGAAGGTTTTGGGACTCCGAAACTACAATTTTGTATAAGATTTGAGGAACTGCTTTATTTTTTTTTCATAAGGCCTAACCCTTATTTTAACCTTTTCCTTAATGCAATGGTCATATTGGTCATCAATGAATTTACAATTATGTATTATTTCTAATATGATCTGTGAAAGACTCCAGGTCATGCGAATTAACCATGGATTGAGGGGAAAAAACAGAAATAAATACATGCAAATTGTATGGGGATTTTAGCATCTCTTCTTAATCTACATGAATCATGGAAACAACACAGACACTCTAAATAGGAAAATACAAAGACAAATCCCCTACAACCCTCCAATTATAGAATTCCGTGCTTGCTACTTTTTTTTAAGAATAAATGACTTTTGTAATAATAATAAAAATGGATTTATAAAATTACACCTCGAAAGAATCTATGCCCAAACAGGAAGGGCAAAAAGCAAAAGTTTACAATCACAAAAAGAAAAAATATGCCCTGTTTCAGACAAAGGCCTGTTAATTACAAAGGTGCAGCTGGCAACCCTTTCCTTTGCAAAGGCGTCAAATCACCAAATTTGCCTCATGCCATATGTGCTTGTATGAGACTCGTATAGTACCAGAGCTAAAAAAAATTTGGTCAAACAAATGTCCCAAATATCAGGGGCAGGGGAGCTCCAACTCAAGAAATTGGCCCCAATTGCAATCAAACAGTTTTCAGGCCCTCCAACAAAGCTTCCACCTTCATGGAATCTGCCAATGGGGCCTGCATAGAGAAAAAACATCCCACCACAATGCTTCTAATAATGCCAAAATTCCCGCAGGGCCCGGGATGCATAGAGAGAGCAATCAAAATTGAGTATCATGACCTTGGGAGGCGAGGGCAACCGCTGATTAGATCTGGAAATAGCCAACGCCCTAGCACCTTGGATGATAACCCAATTTTGAATAAAACCCAATTTTGAATAAAACCCGAAGGAGACCAACCCAAGAATCCGTTATGATTGCGAGCACAAAAGGCGACAGTGGACCCTATCTTGTCCTCCAAAGCAACGAACCCCCTTTCCATGCTCTAAAAGATTTGAGAGTTGCCGTCGATACCAAGGACCACATCAAAATTCCGGGTAGCTTGCCAAAGGAAGAGCCCTACAATAGGGAAACCCATGTTGCGGTTGTGACCTTTCAAGGCCTTGACACTGATATTTTCCATGGTTCTTGGTCGCGGTGAGAGTAAATGAGAACGTGTGACTTACCAAATCTAGGCGAACTAGGATCCAGAGTTGGTGTCCATAAGGTCATAAACCCCAAATCACGAGGCTCAGTTTAAGGGGCATTGTATCGAAAAGGATTTTAGGTATTCCCTTGGTTAGGATCGGTAAGATCGCCCCATGATCAGTTTATTATTTTTGTTTCTGCGTATGATTGGATATGGATTGAGAATCTGAGATATGCGTATGAGAGATTTTGTGTTGAGACCTTGGGAGAAGAATCGACTATGAGAGGACATGAATCAAATCCCTGACAATGATCATACTCACATCATGTGCATATGACAGTCACAAAATAGGAAGCCGCTCTCACTCAAGAAGATCCATTGAGGAGAGAAAAGTACATGTGACCCCACATCCCGAGAGTGTGTCCTCGAGGGTCCACTTGCAATCCACTATACAGCCAAGACCTAGTCATCCATAGGGTTAGCTTTGATGAACCAAGCATAAGCCCTTACCAAAGACTGTGGGTCATGGGCCTTGTTAGGCTAATTTCAGGAGTGACTGGGGATTTCGCATCTAGTTGAGTGGAGTACCAAAATAGATGAGAATAACTTGTTAAGGATCCCAAAAGAGAATTTTGGTATGCCCTAATTTCATTGAGAAATATCAAGAAATACTGGAAATGATTTTTGGGATTTTTATATATTTTCTTGGATATTTTTACAAGGTAAATTCTCTCATATAGCCAACTTTCCCTGAATTCCACTTGAGGACACACTCCATGGGGCCCAAAATAGCCAATGGGCCCCACGGAGAGTCCACGTGGCTGATGACTTCAGCCACACATCTGTATTGCAACTAACGTGTGGGTGACGTCAACCACAAGGTGGGACACCCCACCTCCCCTTCTCTCTTAAGGATGATTTTGTAATTTTGATAATTGAGTGGGTGTTAGAAAGAAAGGAGTCACCAGAGGCTGTATTGACATAGTGAGAGATATGAACGAGGGACCGCTAATTAGTATGTAGACACTAGTGGAGATACAAGTGAATTCTGAGTGACAATGGGCCTACATCAAGGGTTAGCGCCGAGCCCTTATCTCTTTGTTTTGGTTATGGATGAGTTAACCAAGCACCTACTAGATGAGGTATCGTGGTGTATGTTGCTCGTGGATGACAGTTTTGATCGATGGGACTAGAGGCCGCACAACGGAAAGTTAGAATGTTGAAGGGATGCTCTACAATCTAAAGGTTTTAAAATTAGCCGGACTAAGACAGAATATATGAAATGCAAGTTTAATAATAATAGGAGTAGAAACGAGGAAGCAGTTAAGATTAATGGTCAAGAAATACCTAAAAGAGATTCTTTCTGATATCTAGGGTCAATAATCCAGGAGAACAGAGAGATTGAGGAAGATACCGCACATAGAATTAAACCTGGGTAGGCAAAATGGAGATATGCATATGGAATTTTATGTGATCACTGCATACCATTGAGATTGAAGAAGAGGTTCTCTATGACGGTTGTAAGACCAGCCATGCTTTAAGGGACAGAATGTTGAGAGGTCAATAAACAACATATATATAAGATGAGCATAGCTGAGATGAGGATGTTGAGATGGATTAGTGGCATGACAAGAAATGATAGAATTTGGAATCAATATATATAAGGAAACTTAAGTGTAGGTTCAATAGGCAATAAGATGAGAAAAAGTAGACTTCGGTGGGCTGCCCATATGCAACGACCTAATACAGTACGGGTAGGAGTTTCATGGATTTAAGAAAGCTCTAAAAGGCCAAGTGGAAGGCTCTAAAAGGCCAAGTGGAAGGCTCTAAAAAAGCAAGGGGAAAACCCAAAAGGATATGGATTTAAGAAGTGAGAAAAGATATGGTGACTTTTGGTCTTATAAAAGATATAGCCCATGATAGAGAAGAATGGAGGAACAGGATTCATGTAGCTGACCCCAAATCATTGGCATAAAGGCTGGATGATGATGTTGGTATTTTAACACGTGTGGGGTGTTAAAATGTGTGTGGGGCTTGAAACTTTGAAGTTGATATTTTCCTTAAATCATGGATTTTAGACAAATTAAATCCTAGATCTAAAAGGGTTTTACCTGGTGTTAATCTCTCAGTGCTCAAATGTGTGGAAATATGACATGAAGTGTCATATGACACCAAGTGTGTCTTATAACATACCACGTGTGAACGGCATGAGGTGTTGACAGAGAACACACCTTTGTTTCAAATAAAAATTTAACTTTCTAGAGATAAGAATTTTATAGAGAACAGAGGGGTATGCCTCCATATGATTTTCTCTTCACACTTAATTTAAAAAGAAAGGGCAATTGTGAAATTGGTTTTTGTTGAATTTATGAAATTAATTAATTTGGAAATTTTGAAGATGTTCACACGTGGGGTGAAGGTTGGAGAATTACAACCACCAAAAAAAAAAAGATTAAGTAGATATGTATTTAGATATGATCTTACCTCTCTCCAAGCCTATGATACTCAAGATTAGAGGTCTAGATTCAATCAATCAAAAAGGCAAACTCAAACCCTTGCTTATTCTAATAAATACCTTTCATTACCTAAACCCCATCACACGTTTGAAGAGAGACAAGACCCCAACATGAGGCCTAGATGGGCTTCTTAGAGAGAGAGCTAGAGAAAGAAAGAGAGAGAGTTTGTGAGGCACACCCCCCTTACTTCACTTAGCCTCCTACCCTTTCACGGTGCATGCATGGAGCTTCTTCCCTAAGGTGCAAAGGTGACTTCCATGGTGTTTTAGGCATTCTTTTCTTGATGTCTCTGAGCATTTACAGCAAGGTAACTTTTTATTTCAAGACTTATTTCTTGAGTTTAGATTAGCCTTTCTATGCCTCTCTGGTTGCTTTACATAATGGCCTATATATAGTATCATTAGCCCTAGTTTACATGAGATTTCTTTGAGTTTTAATGGCTGTAATTTCCTGCACTTTTCATCCATACAACAGCCAAATATTTAGCTCCCTTGTATATTAGAAGTTTGATTTACAAGGGCATATTATGCCAAAATTTACTCATGCACTGATGCACCCCATTGATAAATTCATGCTCCATAGTGCCTAAGTTAAGCTCCACACACCTCTCTTCAATCTTACTTTGACATGCTCCATCTATGTTTGGTGATGATATGAGGTTTGCCTTCGAACTTTATGCTCCCCTTTAAATTGGATTGAAATTAGACTACTTGTATCCCACTATCAGATTGAGCAATCGAAAGGGTTGTTACTAAGACCTTAATCGGCAAATGTTTGTTCATGAAATCAGCTTCCATTATTAGAAACTAAGTGCACAACTGTGGTAATGTGTATGTAGCTTGAGATTGGCCTACTTTGTGTGGTCAATGGTTATGTAATGTGCATTATTCAAATCTTTGTACTGGGGATCGATTCACATGCAATTTGTTGTTTTTGGCCAATCTCTATGTTTTAAGTAGAACTAGTAAGGGATCAATCAGGAGTCTTCTAAGTTGCAACTTGGAATGTATTTAATTATGTACTGATAAGTTAAAGGGACTTGTTTCTTAGCGTAATCTCAGTCTTAAGGTTGTAATTTTGGATATTTTGTTGAAAATTTTAAAGTTGTAATACCTTGAGCATAGAATCTTGACACACCAACAACCCACTCTAATTCAAAAGGACCAAGTATGAATACCCATACCTAGACTGCCACTAGGTAGTAGATGAACAAACAGTCCATTGTTTCCTCCTCTTCGTTACACATGACACATCGATTAGGTAATGGTGCTCCTCTCCTTTAAATCTGGTCTACAGTATGTGCTCTCTTAAAGATACCAGCCAGTTAAAAGCCCGAGTCTTTGGGTCTACAGGTGTAATCCAGGCCTTGGTGACAATGACAGGTCTATTGGTAGTGGATGTACATACATGCCCATGGATTCAGGGGTATTTTATCCCTACCCACTCAAGATATGAACTGGTTGTTAAGGAGGTCTAGTAGAGCCATCAAGGCAGGGATCTGCAGGTCACAAATGTTTCACCTAAACCTAGGAGGCCAAACCAGTTGCCCTCCAAACTCTGCATATGATTCCAAGATCAAAAAGTTTTGGTCTAGAACCATGGAAAAGAGTCTTGGGAACATGCTTTCAAGAGTACTATCCCCCACCCACAGGTATCTCCACAGTCTAATTCTTTCCTTTATCTTCGCCACGAAACAAGTTCAACAGATAAAGTCACCATCCATGTAATCAGCCTTCTATCAAACATTTCAACCACCCATCTCATTGTGCCTTTCTAAGCCCAAGTTTGGGCTTCCATCCCACATCGCCTCTTGGCCTACAATTGTTGGTCATTGTGACTAACACAAAACCCCATCATCTTTGTCCTAGATACATTAATCTTGAGTCATGTTGAAAGCTCAAAGCCATAGTCACCGGATCTTCTACAGAGGGGGATGCTCCAACTCCGGAAGCTTGATCCTACACTCCGACACATAGGATCTCGATTCCCGGCAATTCCTTGATATTGAGGATCTCAATCTGGGAAATCGTGGAACTCGATCCTAGTTAATGGCATCTAGATCTCTATGACAAAAACTAATGGTTCCAAGAGTAAGCGAAACCGCGATTCCACCAACTTGGAATTAAGTATCCTCTACTTTGGGAAAGAGTTTCACCGGCACATTTTTTGGTTCATATACAATGGAGTGTGGATCTCCAATTTTTCATGACCTACAAACTTTTTAAATGCCATGATTTCCTACATATTTTATTGCTCACAGCTTTACACACCTTGTGAATTGTGACTTATTCTCGTTTCACATAAATGCAACGAGAGGGCAAGGAGAGAGAACAAAGAAGATGGAAGGAGATACAAAAGTTAGTTGCATTATGGTTCTATTGAGGAATGTGAATACAATTAACTTCCTTGGTAATTCATTGGGTCCTGTCTGCCTCCCAAAAGATTTCTATCGCTTGAGTGTTTAGTACAAATCGAGCCTCTCATGGGGTTACCTTATGGGTGATGGAATAACATGTATGCATAGAAATGTCAAGTCTCTCTTGTGTATGTCTTTGAGCCCTAGGCAATATTTGACAGATAAGGGTTGTTGGGAATTATATATGGCAATGACTTCCCTTTTTTCTTGTTTTGCAAAGAAGAACCTAGTTATCACGACATTTCTTTTTTGGAAACAACCTATCACAATATCTTCTATGTAATAGTCAATCAATATTCAAGTGAGAGTCATCCAATCCAACCAATTGGTGCCAAAAATGAGGACGTGTGCACATGTAGGCAGACCAATGTAGGTAGGTGTGCAAGTTTTGTAATGGGCCCACATGAGTAAGTTTTATAGTGATCCTTGCTTAGGTAATTGTTTTATCATCCTCCATTCCCACCGTTAACATGGGATCGAGGACTTAGGTATTACATCACCATATTGGATTTTTAGCATCACAACTTGTGTGAAATCATACTCCAATGACAACAAAATGTCAAAGGGAATTTCAATAACACAATTCTCGTTCACATTGATACTTGGATTTGTGAATTTGGAAAAAAGTTGATCATATTTTTCAATGGAATTCACTCCCAAATTACAATACAATAAGTGAACTTTGGGAACCTTGATCCTAATCACGACTGTACGCGCTCCCATGTAGTTGAGAATTCATTCTTGTGCAGATTAGAACAAGCTCCCTGAAAGTCAAGGATGTCGATCTGCTTACCTGACCAGGTAAAGACCTCACTCCACCGACCACGGATCTTAGAGCCTACCTCGCTTCACACTCCCAATCCTGACCCCGGAGCTCTTGTCTCTCCCGTTCCCATTAACTATCCTCGAAACTCCTTCAGAACAACCAAAGTTTGTCCACTTGTTGAGGATCCACATCACAAAACACAAGTGTGTTGTAGACTTGCCCAAAATCTTCCCTAGTATAGCAAACAGAAAAGGGGAAAGGGGGTTGCCTTGGTAAAGGTCCTGAGATGAGGAGAACTACCCCCAGGACAGCCATTGAGAAAACTGAGAAGTGAGAAGATCAAATGCACCCTAAGATCCAACTTCTCCACTTACTGCCAAAACCAATTAACCCTAAGACCAGATCCAAACTGTCCCACCTTCTCCAAGTCCAGCTCGAACACTAAAACCTAGGGTTTGGACTGGTACTGCATATGGATAGATTCAGGTGATAACAAGTTACCATCCAAGGGCTCCCGAATACAGGGACACAACATAACCTAGCACATGCCAAATGAGGGTCATTAACACTTAAGACAGAATCATGTACAAACTGTTAAGAAGGCAACAGGCATGAAGTCCTTGAGCTCTACGCCTCCCTCAACTTTTCGAAACAGGTCGATAAATATAGAGTTCATTCCCCAATGAATGATACTCCTACAGTAGAACTCCGAAAACAGCGCCAGAACACTTGGTGCTGCTGGGTCCTACAACAGGTGGAACAAAGCCACTGGATAGCCATCTGATAGAGGCATCTTCTCGTGCCCAAAGATCAGTGATCGCCTTACAGATCTCCATTTCAGAGAAAGGGCACTCTAATCACTTCAGGATCTTGAAGGGGATGAACTAGAAAACCAGGTTCGAAATTATAGGCCTTACATCGGACGACAAAGAGAATATATTTTGGAAGTACCATTGCCTAAATTGACTTCAGTATGTTCATTCTAAGTCCACAACCGTCTCTAATCTGCACTATTTATTGGCTCTTTTTTACCTGCAATTTGCAATTCGATGGAAAAAGACTGTGTTATAGTCGCCTTCTTGAGCCATTTTATTCTGGACCTCTAGTGCTAGTAAATTTCCTCTTGCTTGAGGATGAGTAGATAATCGACTTTGGCCTCAAATCTCCTCCCTCTATTCAGGACTTACATCTCTCGACTTCTGTGTAAAATCGACCTTTCCCTTTTCTGGTAGTCACCAAAATGCTGGCACCTCCAGTTTCTCAGTTTAGACTAAAGGAGTTGCAACCTTTTGCTTAACCTAAAACCCGCCCAACCTTCTACACAAGCTACATCCTCTCAAATTTAAAGGGTTTCTAACCACCTAGAATAAGTGCTCTCTCTAATTGTATTGGGGTATGGATAAATGTAGCCATTGGAAGGGCTCTTGAATGAACTCCTTATTCAGGCTGTCTACATTGTTTGACCAAGTCAAAGAGGCAACATTTAGAGGAAGGTCAACTAGGTTATTGTCAACTAAGTTATTTCTAAACACAAAAGCAGAGAAGGTCAACATGCTGACATTGATACTGCTGTTCCTTTTTTCTCTAAAGTTAATCGACTCACATTGAAATCTCCTCCTAGGGACCATAGAGTGCAGTGAGTGAAGCTACCTCCTCTGGTTCAGCCCAAAAAGCATCCCTGGGGTAGTGGCTCTTAGGTCCATAATTTGCCATAAACTTCCAGCAACAATCGTCAAAACTCCCACAGAAGAAAGTTGAGACAGAGAAGACCTCAAAAGGCACAAAGGGTCCCATTGGACCCACATTCTTCCCGAGGCCTCCACCGGCAATTAGCGCTTCCCATTGGCATGGTCTTCTGTCCCTCAACTAGCGTACTAAGGCTAGGGCAGAGGGACCAAGCTCAGCTTCAAGAATTGCAAAGATCTCTAGGGAAAACTTGTGAGAGAACCCCAATACAGCACTTTTCATCAATGGGTGGCCAAGACGCGGAATGGTACATAACAGGATTTTCATTTCAGGGGAATTTGGAGTTTGGAGATGTTCTATGAGCATCTGTACATCTGTTCTTCTAAGGCGAAAGAGGCTTGGTTAGGAGCAACTGAAGAGGGTTCCCCAGACTTCTCATAATTAATAGAGCTGGGGAGGCTTTTTGAGCTTCCTTGAAGCTCTCCCAGCATCCCTGCTCCTCCGAGCATTGCTAATATCAGTGACAGGGTCATCGTCCACAAGGTCCATTACTCTCAACACTTGATCCATACTATATTCCAACCTATCAATCCGTCTAATCTCTGTTGGGTCCACCATCAAGAACAGCTGCATCCAAGGAAGAGGAGCCCTCTGAGAATAGGTGTTCTGGAATCGTAGAACTGCTAGCCGATGACTCTCATGGTCGTGGACGTAAGGGAACATTGGTAGGCAAGTCAAAGTTGGAAATCAGATCTATATATTGAGATTCACAGGGTCAAGATTTGGGGTACTTCTGGTCACAAACAAAAAAGTTAGAATTGATTCCCGTAATTTATTAGCTTTGGTTCTTTGAATTCATTCACGTAGGTTATGGAACATAGAGATAGAATTATGTATAAATATTTGTATGTACAAATATTTGGATAGTTTCCTTAATATTATATAAGATCAAGATTCTTGAATCATTTTATTTTATTCATACTGCTTTTTTGTTTCTCATCTCTATTCTCCTATCTTTGTATGGCACAATGCTATCTTCATAAGCCATATATCTGACATGTATTTGCGACACATGCATAATCCGCTAGTATTTTATGAAGAGAAACCTTAAAACAATAAAAACATCCAAAATAATAAAAGACATAATTGCTATTAAAATCTCTACAACACTAAATGACTTAAAACTCCCAAAATCTCTACAATTCTAACAGACCAAACTAACACTACTAATTCCTAACAAAACAAACACCATCCACATTAGAAAGTTAACCTTATCCATCATTCTCTCGGGTTTAGGAGAACCTTGTTCTTGAGCGTAAGAAATTTGAAAAATTTTCGTCATTGTCGTCTTCAATTTGTTCCAACCAGAAATATGAGAAATCTTCACCCTTTTTCTGTCTAACTTCTTGGATGTTGAAATTGATCCGACAAAGTTGTGATATGCCAATATAGCCATGTAACCGAGGGAGGTTGACCATGTTACTAGAGCCTCTTTCCAAGACTTGTACTTCATGCCTTACAACCAATTCAACTAATAAAGCTTGCTGTGGTGTCGGATTAATGCAATAAGCAGTGGTCAATTTGTTTTCTTCCTCCCTTTCATGTTTTTCTTCCATATTTAGCTTCGATCTGCCAAATAGTTCTTCCACTTGTTGCATTAATTTTGCCAAGGATCTCTCGCATGCCTTCTTGGCATTGCTCAAATATCTAATCCACGAGCTCCAAGATGGGATCTTTTTTGTCCACATGTGGTTTTGATGATATCATGCTGTATGGAACTAGAAGCTTTGATACCACTTGTAGGAAGGAGAGCAAAATAAAAAAATAAAAACCAAAAATCTTGATAGAATATACCCTCTCTTTGGGTTTGCAAAGGATATCACCCCAAAAATTGAGAGATTGGTGCTCTCTCTAGCCAGGTAAGGGAGTCCACACCAAATTTATTTTCACAAGACCTAAAATCGAACTTCTTCTCCTGTCTTTCTTTACAATTGTTCGTATATTTATAAAACCGTGAGAAGTCTTAAATAAGGACGTAGCGTCCTTGTTTATTGAGTTGTTCACATGAATGCTTTATTAGCACCAGCCGCAACAGCAGGGAACTATGACGAATACAGTCAAAACAATTAGCCACATCAGCACACAAAAGGAATGTGTATCTAGTTGAGGCTTTATTCGCAGGGTGTTTGCAGAGTCACTGCCTTCTGTACAACCACAAGGCCGGTCATGCTTGGGCTGATCCTCCCCTGAAAATCTCGAAACGCTAGATGGCTTGAATACCCATAAAATCTCTACAAAATAAAACGCCAAACTAACCTTATTGCTTCCTAGAAAAACAAATCCTAATCAAATCAGAAATCACTAACCACCTTAAAACATATTCACTTCGCACATTCACATTTTTCTTTTACAGTTGAGATTTCATTTGAATGTTTGCCGATCCCAAATAATTGGGATAAGGCTTGGATGATGATAATTTCATTTGAACATTTAATTTATAAATAATGACAAAATGTACAAAAAAAGTGACATGTACAACAAAAAGGTTAAAAATCGAACATGTAGAAGAAAGAACAAAAAGAGGAATAACACCAAGTAAGAGTGAAATAGACAGGATTAACAAAAGCCCCTAGCACTTAACCATCTAACTGCATTTTGTCGTTTGCCAAGCAATCAAAAACATTGTTAGCTTTCATACTGACATGGCAGAGAGTAACCCAAGCCAACTAGCTAAGGCAAAAGACCTTTCCATGAGGTTAGCTAATACCTAGAGCTATACCATGTCTCATATAGCCCTCATAACAATATTGAGTGATTCTCCCTTTACTACTGAAGGATATTGTTTGCACGCATTTGACGCACCACACCCCCCATGTGAATAATAGAGGCAATAATTGCAACCGCGGCTTTCAGGTACCAAATACACCTGAAAAAGCCATGGAAGCATGGATGACCTCCGCTCAAAATTCACTTCAAAATAGTGGTCCTCACTTTTCCCCGGTCAGGGACTCACCGGATAAAAGCCACAGCATACCTGGGCTTTCCAACCCCGAACCAACATGGAGTGCACAATATTCTGAAAAGCATAACAACGACCCCAATTTGATGCCAAGAAAGAGCACAAAGATGGGTCCTATTACCCCAAAGACACCCCACCACGTGTATTGGTGAAGAAGGTAAAGATTACTGTAAAATCCTTGAAATTTGATCTCGGATGGCCTCTAGACTGCCACGAATGAACTTGGAAGGCCGAAAAACCCCTATCCCCAAGTCCCGTGCCAAACGGGCCTTCCTAGGCCTTACTTCCCAAAAAAGGGATGTTTTCATACTATTCCGGATTTTGAAGTTCATAGTTATTATCAAAAATAGCAAAATCCTGCAACTCTCCCTAAAACTTGGGTAAACGTTACGCCCTTGAATCTCATGATCTGCGAATCTGATCAAGCTGAAATTCAAATATGACGTGCTCCTTGACAAGCACATTCTTTTGGTATAGGCCAAGATATCCTAAAGAAGTACGTAAGTTTTCATGTTTATGCAAAAACCAGTTTGCACGACATCTCTATGCTTCTCTGGCCATAACTCGCCGTCTGACTATCATCTCGGGCCCAAATAGGTGTGTTTCGATCATGACTCGAAGACCTTCGAGATGGTATAAACAAATTCACGATCGGGGTAGGAATCAAAAGCCGTTTTTGGGCCAATTTGTATCCGATACCATGAACATGGGCAATTTTCAGACTTTCAAAGAATCAAAAGTGTATTTCTCCCTCAATATGGGATCTTCTGGAGAGATTTTTGGTCTGAAATGTTTGTGGCACCACACTCTACCATTTTCCAGCCATTATCATAAAAAATCCAGCCAAAATCTGCTGGGATATGAAGACTATGCATATGAAAAAAGGCACATGATCCAAAAAACTATAAAATGCTCAAAACTCACTCAAATCTTTGAGTTTTTGAGTAAAACTTATTGCAAATGGATTGTGGTAGCCCAGCATACATTTCTACAACAAAATATCACTCATTTCGCTGTCGGAACATCAAGATTCAAGATCCCATACCATAGGTATGAGATGACGAACCTTTGGGAATGACTAATGGAGAATTTGGAACTTTCTCAACTCCAAATTTGGTCAATTTTCCATTTCACCGAAAATCACTTTTAATTTTCCATCCATCTTTCCCCTTTTCTTTTAATTATCCACCTATGTTTGTATGAAGCCTTTAAAAGGGGTTGAACCCTCATTTGTTAAAGATTAGAGGTTTGGAGTGCATTTTAATTAAATTTGGGAGTTTATTCTTTTAGCATGCTTGAGAGGAGAGAGAAAACATTCTGCAAAAGATCATCCCCCTACCCAAACCCTAACCGACCAAAAGTCACACCTTAGTTACCCTGACCCAAGCCAAACCCACCTTGGTTAAGTCTATACACTTAACCAAGGGTCCCAAATCCTAACCCTAACCTAACCACCCTCTCAACCTTACCAAACCCAACCTTGTCCATCTTAACCAAACCCAACGTAGTTCACTTTAGCCCAACCAAACCCATTTAGCCCACTCAACTCTAACCTAGCCCAATCGAACTCACCTAGGTCCACTTGAGCCTAGTCTACCCAAACCCACTCGAGCCCACTTGACTCAACCCCTATCCACACACTTAGGATAGCCCACTTAGGAGGCTCTTCCAAGGCGGCGCTCAGGTGGGCTTAGTCCCGTCAAACCCCAACCAACAGATTCCTCCAAGGTGCTTCAATTAATCCACCGAACACCTATCTCTTGTCGTCCATATCCAGTGTAAAGGGAAAGTGCTACCGAATTCTGCCGGATTGGGATTAGTCCTCTTCCCCTTCTTGCTCGTACGTACCTTGGCCTAATCAACCCATCTAGGTCCACCCGCCCATCCTTGCTTATACTTGCCTTAACCCTGTTAACCCATTCGAACCTAGTTAAACCACTGCAACCAACCCAAGCTTATTCAAGCCCACCTAACCCAAGTCCAATCGAAACCACTCGGACCCACCTAAACAGACCTAGTTGAACCCACCCAATTCAACCTATCTCAAACCAAGACCACCCATATCCATACAAGCTTACATGTAGCCCATACCGAGGTATCTTACAAATGAAATTATGACGAACCATCGTAACCAGTGAGTGTGAAACCCCTAAACCAAGTGTGAGTACGGCTGCCAATGGACAGGGCCCGGCCTGAGGCTCGAAAGCCCGGATCTTGGTTCGACCCACCCCAGTAAGGCCCTACCCGGAAATAAGCCCAGACCAGCCAGGTCTGATAAGGCCCAGAATTTTACACAAAAACCGGGCCCAGCCCGGTACGGGCCGGGAAACAGTGCAAAGGGCCCAACTCGACAATGAAGGCCCATTGGGCCTTGCCCAGTCCAATTTTTTTTGTTAAAATTTCTCTAGGGACTTTTCTTAAAAGAAAAAAAGTTGAAAGGCCAATTAGGCCTATTGGGCCTGGCCCAATAAAGAATGAATACACCTTATGCACTTTAAAAAAATAATCCTTCAAGATTGAAGAGACACTTCCCACTTTTTTTTAGTCAGAGATCAAGGTGTCAGAAAACTTAAAATTCATATTTTCTTGCTTTTGGTATACTTAAAATTCATATTTTCTTGCTTTTGGTGCTTTCTGAAATTTCGGATTAAAAAAAAAAAACTCTTCTGCCCGATGGAGTAGGCATTCAGTATTGGAGTAGGCGTACAGCATTGCACCTGTGGGAGCATAGCATAGTTTCAGAAAATGAGAATGATCGTTAAGTTAGTTAGGAAAGAGAGGATGGGATTTCGGTATTCCTTATCTCGTAGCTTTAATCTCTATCTCTCAATTATCTCTCTATCTCTCAATTATCTCTCTATCTGAATTAATTATGGGATTCTATCGAACAAATTTCAATTATCTCTCTATCTTGATTATGCGGGATATTATCACACGATTAAGTTTTCAAATTTCAATTTAAGTTTTCAAATTTCTTCAATTATCTCTCTATCTTGATTTCCTTTTTTTTCTATCTATGGGAATTCTATCGAACGAATTTCAATTATCTTTCTATCATCTTGCAAGTAATTAGGGGATTCTATCGCACAATGAAATAGAGAGATTCATGCTTGCATGAATTTAGAGAGAAACCAGTAGAGAGTTTAATCTAGAGCGAGAAACCAGTAGAGGGAGAGATAGAAGACTTCTTTGCTTGCATCAAGGAGAGAGAGAGAGTAGATTTTTTTGTTTTTCTTATTATAAAAACTTTTCTTTTGAAGTGAAATTAAAAAACAAAGTTTGGAGACTAAAAAAAAAAAAACTACTAAATGGGCCGAGCCATGGCCTGATGTGGGTTCCAAGACCTGTCTGGGGCAAAACGGGCTTTTCCGAGCCAGCCCGTTACCAGCCCAACCTGTGCCCATATCGTTGTTTATGTTGTGGCCCGGCCAGGAGCTCGAAAGCAGGTCCGTCTAGGGCCCGAAACCAGGCCTGGCCTTGTCCATTGGCAGCCCTAAGTGTGAGGAAAAGTGCAAGGGAATGAGATTCAAATCGCACTCCAAGCGAGCATCATAAGCATTACGTGGCATCAAAAGCCAGGATCTAAGAGGCTATGGCCCGGGCACATCCAAAAACCCCTTTCTTTAGTTTCGAGGTAACTCTTCTAGTCCTCATATTTTGTCTACCTTGAATAATTTGGTTGGCCATTCGCACTGCAAGGCACGCCTTATCCACACACATATCGCACCTTGGGGTCACACCACACGCGAGCACAAATGTGCACGTGACGCGGGGCGAAGGACGGTGGGCAGCGACCAGACATAAAAACATGTCAAGTAATACCCTTATATTGGTCAGTAGGGTGGTCACATTACACCATAGAGTCTAAAATTCCAGCAAGGCCAGACAAGGTGTTCAGTATATTCTCAAAAATGCCATCAGCCATAGCAAGAATAGCATCTCAAAAAAAAACCTGCCATAAATGAGTAGAAAAGGGTACATGTGGTCCTCTAGAATTATTCATAGGTCAGGACCTTTCTCTTCCCCACTTATTTGTTGAGCAACGGGTAAACAACGCAAAACGCTCCCCCTATATCATCATTATCATCAACAACGCAAAACGCTACCCCTATATATAGAATAAAATTTTGAAATGCACTTATTCGAACCTCAAAGATAAACTGCCATAATTATTTAAAAAAAGAAGTGGAAATACACTTATTCATCAATATTTCTTAATAGCTATGTTGCGTTGAATCTTCATTTTAGGCTCCGTACCAGTGTCAAACACAGTTGGATACTGGTACAATTATGGCAAAGGCATTGACATAGCTATATTATCCATTCTTCTTGAAGAAATGATTCTTGAAATACATGGACACATAGAATCTGATACATCTGGGTTCTTCACAATATGTGTCAAATTCCTCTCCCAATAGAATATTGCAATATAATATTTTAACGTGTATTATCTGGTTGGAATACATACACAAACCCACACATGCATGTGTGCGTGTGAGTGTGAATATGCATGTGCATGTGTTTGTACGTGTGCATGTCCAACACTAAAATGCACTCATTTGTTAAATGATGAAACTTACAATGGCCCATGTAAAACATAATGCACATCTTCCAAAATTTATAGAGCTATCGATGATGTTCATGTCAAAATACATCACTATAACAGTTTCTAAATATGATCCCTTCAAATTTTTTGTGATTGTTAAATCATCGGTCAAACAGTCACCAACTTATTCTCACATCATCATCATCCGCACCTTGTCCCAACTATTTGGGGTCAGCTACACGAATCTTGCTTCGTCATTTTGCTTTATCAAGGGTCATATCCTCAATAAAACCATAAGTCACCATATCTTTTCTCACAACTTCCATCCATATGCTTTTGGGCCTTCCCCTTACTCTTTTAGAGCCTTCCAGTTGAATAAAGTCGCACCTCCTAACCGGTGTTGTATTGGGCCTACGCTGCACATGGCCAACCCACCTAAGTCTACTTTCCATCATCTTATCGCCTATTGAAGCCGCACCTAAATTCCCTCGCTATATTCATTCTGAATTCTATCCGTTCTTTTCTTGCCACTCATCCATCTCAACATCTTCATCCCAGTTACACTTATCCTATGGGTATGTTGTTTATTGACCGCACAACATTCTGTCCCACAAAACATGGTTGGTCTTCCAGCTGTCCTATAGAACTTCCCCTTCAGTTTCATTGATATGAGGCAATCGTAAAACTTTGGATACACATCTCCACTTCGCCCACCCATCTCTAAATTTGTGTGTGACATCTTCCTTAATCTCTCCATTCTCTTGGATTATCGACCCAAGATATCAAAAATAATCTCTTTTAGGCATTTCTTAACCATCAATCTTAACGACTTCTTCGTTTCTACTCCTATTATTACTAAACTTGCATTCTATATATTCTATCTTAGTCTGGCTAATTTTAAAACCTTTAGATTCTAGAACATCCCTCCAAAATTCTAACTTTACATTGATACCGCCTCTAGTCTCATCAATCAAAACTACATCATCAACAAACAAATACCCCACAGTACCGCATCTTGTAGGTGCCTATTTAACTCGTCCATAACCAAAACAAAGAAACATGGGCTCAGTGTTGACTTCTAATGTAGGCCTATTATCACTGAAAACTCACTTGTCTCTCCACTAGTTGTCTTCACACTAGTTAGGACTCCCCTGTACATATCTCTCACTATGTCAATATAGCCTTTGGAGACTCCTTTCTTTTCCAACACCTACCAAATTAAGTCTCTAGGTATCTTACGGCATGCTTTCTCTAAATCAATAAAGACCACGTGGAGGTCTTTTCCCTTCTCCCTAAACTTTTCAATCATTTGCATAAGTAGAAAAATGGCCTTAGCTGTTGACCTCCTTGGTATAAAGCCGAATTCATTTTCCAATATGCTTGTTTCATGGCCTAAGCAGTTGCTCAATAACCTTCTTAAATTGTTCAAATTCAAGTGACAAAATCCAAGAAACAACAGCTAAGATAATAAAAAGAGCATATTTTGATACGTTAATATAAAGCAATTTTCATTATATCATCTCCAATGTAAACATTCTATTCCATGTTGTACTCACATATGCGATCAACACATTATGTTGGTCAAGTATAATGGATGCATCACATTATTTAAGAAAGAAAAGATATCGCGGATCAATCGAGGAGAGATATCGCGGATCAGTCGAGGAGAGGGTGGCATTACCAAGTCTCCAGTGGGGATCCATATGCCTCAGGAAACTGAGGAAACAATTTCTCCTCTTGCCTATTGCTTTGCCCCTTTTTGCTTTTGTTCCCAGTTTCAGGCATTGATGAATATAAATTTGTTTGTCTATACTCTCGAGTGCAGCTTGACATTTACTCTTTCAACAAGAGAGCTTCTACAGTATCAATGAATGATTACCTCCCTCCCAATATTTATAATTTTTGCTGATTATATTTTCTCTACAAGGAATTTGTTCAAACATTTAGTACACTAACTAATACTCCATTTTTCTCCCATTCTAGAAGTTTAGTGAAACAATTAGGGTGAGTATGGATTCACCAAGTAGGCGTATTAGAACCAGCAATAGCATTAGATGTGACTGGAAACAAAACTTTTTTTTTTTTTTTCTGAGGTTAAACAGATTTAGGATCCTATCTGCAGCATTTTTCAAACAAGCAAGTTTCAAAACTGGACATAGATAAAGGTGTTCTGGAGTGGTTCCCACATTCATGTGTCGAGAAGCCAAAAGTAGATGCATTTAGTGGTCCATAAAAGGCCTTGGTGCTGTTTAACAACCCCAGTAACACAGACTTATTTTATTTTGGGTTAGTTGAGATCAAACCTTGGTCTTTGTGCTACCTTCCACTCACGATCTAAAAACAAAAACAAAAACCACGATCTATTTTACAACCAAAAAATCACCTGGCTGTAATTGCAATATGGCAGTGGTTTCAATCTGCAGAGTTCGGAAACTTATATAAAATACTTCCAACAAGTGACAAACAAAAAGCAGGAGCTTACAGCAAAAAAATTATCGATGAGACACACCTCATGACTACAAATTTTATCAACAAAATTCAAGAACACCAAAATCATAACGCTATAATTCACATCAATCTTTTATCCGACCAAGCATCTGATTGTACAGATATGTGGTTCAGGGCATAAATCCACGCACCAATAAGAGATTACCCAATTTCAAAGAATAAAACCATACACGATAAATTTAGCAAAGAGTCTGCTGCCTCTAGAACTTCAACGTTCAAATAGAAATGAAAACAGTAATCCAGAATCCTGGAGAAAACGAGGGCAAAGAGGCATACAGAATGAGCACTGCGGCAGAGGGAGAGAGAGAGAGAGAGAGAGAGAGGAGTTGAGCAGCATACAGATTGAGCGCGGTGCCAAGAATAACCTCTGTAGACATTAACAGAGAAGGTGGCAGTGAGGTAAATGGTGGCGACGCCAAGCCCCGCCGAGAAAACCTTGAAAGCCACATCTCCTACCTTCCCCATGCCTGCTCTCACACTCACACTTCTAGAGAGAGAGAGAGCCGTTGTTATGGCAGTCTAGAGATTGTTATGGCAGTCTAGAGAGAGAGATTTTAAGCAGCAGGGTGGGGAAATTAGACCACGAGGCTATACAGAAACTTTCATAATAACGCCAGGCTCGAACTGCAGAAATGAAAACCAGCGTTTGAATTTTAATACTTTTTTAGGAGACAGATAGAGATGAAATATTTAAGGTGTGAATGACTCATTAGGGGCTTATGGCTTACGTGAAAAGATGTAAAAAATAATTTGAAATAAATAAAATGATCCAAGTACCTCTTAGAGTTTTAAGGAATTTTTTTTTTTTTGTCATATTTTATATGGATATTTTGAACTAGCGCTTCATCACGAGAACTATAAATGCGAAAAGTTGTGCTCAATCTCATGTATAAAAAAAACAATAAAATTGAAATGTTAGATGTGCTCTCAACTATCTAATCAAATCATTGGTTGAGTACAAAACTTTTTTTTACTGTAAAAAAATATTAGCCCTTTTTCAATATTTGGATTGGCGCTACCCCAACCACTCATTTATATCATATGGCTGGGAAAACCAGTTGCAAATCTTTTATATGTGGTGCCCTGTATAGAAGCTTTAATCTATTATTTTTAATCGTTTTCCCTCATTTATTCATTGGAAATCATGAAATTAGTGTCACAGTATTAATTTTTAGGGAAAATATCTTCATATCTCCTATTTTTAAGTTTCATATCTCCATGAACCAAAATTTCAAAACATATCTTTAGCCAAAGATATCCTAAGTTTTATATCTCCTAACCCCCCCCTTAAACTAACTTTTTTCACTTTGATCTTATTTTTTAACCCCAAACAAATTATAAAAGGACAAATATTTCTAAACCTATATTTTCACTCTCATTCCCAAACTTCTCCCTCTCACTCTCCCCAAGCCCCTTCTCTCTTTCTATTCCATGTATTACCCCAACTCTCTCTCTCTATTACCTCTCTTCCTGTCACTCCTCAAGCTCTCTCTCTCTCTTTCTCACCCTATATAGCCCTCTTTCTCTCTCCCTCTCCATTTGGCCCCCTCTCACTCTCTTTGACTCTCACTCTTTCTCCCTTGTGTTTTCCCAAACCCCTGTCTCTCTCCCCCAAATGCCGTAACTTATACCACACTTATAACTGAAAAAGAAAATGGCCCAAAAAGGATTGATTGTTGATGGGTTCGCTTATGGTGCTCTTGTTCAAGGTTTGTGCAAGGAGAAAATGACTCAAGAAGCAAAATAGGTTATCATTGAAATGCTCATGAATGGACTAAAACCTAACTGTTATATTTACAGTAGTTTGATTTATCGTTTGGTGAGAGTATAAGAAATTGAAGAGCCTTTCAGTGTAAAAGATAAGATGATGACCTCGTGTATTCAGCCCAGTGCTATAACATATAACATGCTTATTCGTGGGGTATGCAAAAAAGGTATAGTGACAAATGCTGATAAGCTCTTGGATGGGATGGTGAGGATGGGTTATACCCCAGATTCTATGGCTTATACTTTAGTTATTGAAGGGCATTGTAAGAATCAGAATTTAGCCGAAGCTTTCGATCTTCTTGCCAAGATGAAGCAAAGAAGAGTGAAACCATATGTATGTCGTAACTTATAGCATTTTGATAAATGAGCTTTACAAAGCATGAAATTTCCAGATGGTCTTGACTGGATTTACCAACCAAACCTCTAATTCTCCACTGCTAAACTTTCAAACCTTAATCAATCAACATTTCACCATTGAATCTTTTAAGCCCTAGCCAACCTCCTATAAAACCTGAGTAAGGGTTTCACATAGCATCAATCAATGAGACAACTGATGAGTATTTTAAGCACTAGGCAAAGATGGAAGGCTTTTCCCTTAAATTGAGAAATTTTGGAGTCGTGTGAGGTTCCATCGAAAGTGGTAGTACCTCTGCAAATGGTGTGAAATATCTACAAATGGAGATCTTTGTGGTTTGGAACCTCTACAAATCGACTTCTCTCAAAGAGAAGAGGGGTTTGGGGATGGGTTTGGGAAACATGGGGCAGAGAGAGAGTGGGGTAATACGGAGGGAGAGAGAGTGAGAGAGTTGGGGTAATACGCAGAGGAGAGAGCTTGGGGAGGGAAAGAGAGAGAAATTTAGGGATGAGAGAAAAATATAGGTTTAGAAAGGTTTGTCATTTTATAATTTATTTGAGTTAAAAAATAGAATTAAAATGAAAAAAGATAGGCTAGGGGGTTAGAAGATAGAAAACCTAGAATTCCTATGACTCAAAATATGTTTTGAAATCTTGGGTCTACGGAGCTATGAAACTTAAAAATAAGGGATATGGAGATATTTTCCCTAGTTTTTAAGTTCCTTTTCCTGTTTATTCAATGGTTTTTTATCAAAAACCAAAATATATGAAATTGAGAGTCCAAACATTGGGAGTTTTTCCAAATCCAAGCGATAAGCTTTGATTTCTTGCTCATTGTCTCACCGAATTCAAAATTAACTTACTTGGTAATTGTATGCACATTTATTATAGAGTCATCTGATTCTTTACTATCATTATTTTTATTTGAACCAATATCCATACCAATCTCTTGAATGCCACGTGTTGTTCAAACCAAGTTGTTATCGTCATTAAAGCCTTTTCTCAACTATTTAAAGTCAACTATACAAAGTAGATTATGCCTTATCAAGGGTCCCTCAGTGAGGCAATATGTCCTATATATTTTCTCACTCTTTCTAATCATGCCCTTTTAGCCCTACTACTTGTTATTTTTTAGCCTTCCACTTTAACCAATTCATGGCTCTCAACAAGTGTTGTACTAGGTTTGCATTGCAGATGGTCAGCTCAACTAAGTTTACTTTATCTCATCTTATCGCCTATTGAAATTACACTTAAGTTCTCCCGAATGTATTCATTTCTAATTCTATTCCTTCTTGTCTTGCCACTGGTCTATCTCGTCACTGATCTATCTCAACATCGTTATCTCAGATATACTCGTTATATGGTAATGTTATTTCTTAACAGCCCAACATTCTGCCCTAAAAAGCAAAGTTGGTCTCACATCTATCATTTAGAATATCCCTTTCAGCTTTATTGTTATACGGTGATCACATAAAACTCAAGTTGCACATCTCTACTTTGCCCACCAACCTCTAATTTCATGAGCGTCATCTTCCTCAATTTCTTCATTTTTCTGAATTATCGACCTAAGATATCGAAAGTGCGTTCATTTTGATATGTGTTGTCCAAACCATATGGCTATATTCAATAAAGCCAATGCATTCCAAAAAGAAGGCACTTTTTTATTTTTTGAAATCTTGTGTAGGTTATGTTTGTTTACGGGGAAAAACTTATAAGGATCAGACCCTTAACGATCTGCCTCCAAATCTAAAAGCGTGTCCTTCATGGATTCGTTTGCATGATATTTAGTTTAGGTTTTGTTGGCCGTCTTGAGTCACATGCACAAATGCTTAGTCCGAAGGATAGACTTTGAACGAATATCAATTCTATTTACCATTGCAGACCTCTCTAGTTACTTTTGGCTAAGTAATAGAATGTCACTATGGACCATGATGGTCAAAATTTAAGCTTTCGAGTTTTTTTTAAAGAAAAAAACCATAATGACATATTCAAGGTGGAAGATACAACTTTGGAAACCGCATCTCCCCTAGATTTTCCATGTGGCGAGAAAGCATGAAAGCTGTCGATCCTCATTTTCTAACTTCATTTTGGAAGCCACGAAAGTGGGAGCTTCCAAAACTGCATCGCACTTATTATCTATTTAGGAGATGAAAGTCAAAATTCAAAATTTGAAACTTAACAAACCTACGGTGGAAGAAAAAACTGCGAATCTCATCTTCCCCACTTCTACGAGGACGAATGGAAGCTACCAATTTCTTTTTCTAACATTACCTTCAAAGCCAAAAAGTGACAACTTCAAAAACAACATTGTACTTCATATGAAAGATACATTGTCAGCCTCAAACATGAAGGGGAGGTATGACCTAATTTTACCTCACATTTTTAGTGAGTAGAGAAAACAAAATGAAACTCATTTACAAGGGAAATATATTTACTGTGATCACGGCGAGGTGCCATGAGGAGAGAGAAAAACATTTGAATTTATTTAGAAAAAAAAAGTAGTTCATGCGTCAAGCGACAAATTTCTACATTAGCATCCCTTGATGCACAAGGTGGATGCTAGAAATGGTCATCTTACAAAATTTAAAATTGAGTCAAAATTCATATAAAAAATTTAGTTTTTGTTTTATTTTTATTTTTTTCATATTCATGCATATCATGATCATGATGGAGATTTTCATTCCTTAATATTGAATGCAAAATCTATCTCTAAAATAAGGTTTGGAGAGATGACTCATTTAAATAGATGAGCTGGCCATTGTGGAGACCATGTCCATCAGAAAATAGATGGAGAAGCAAAGAGAAAGATATGTGAAGATCCAAAAGATAGTATACTCCCAAGGGAGTATATTGTCCATTTATTCCCTCAAATAAAACCTCCTCTATGGTTAATTTTATGTGAAGATTCAAAAGATATTATACTTCTATTTACTCCCTCAAATAAAACCTCATTTATGATTAATTTTAGTACCCAAAATTTGGGAACGTAACCTCTTAAAGCATAAATCAACCTCAATAAATTTTTTTTCTTGATGGAATCTTTCATATACTTAAAGAAAAAAAAAAAAAAAATACAAACTCGAGCTTGAATAGTGACTGTCCAATTTTTAGAGGGTAAAAACTAAGTGTGTTACAACGCTTAAATTTCAACTTTTCTTGAAATATTGATTATGAGGTTGTTCCCAAAATTTTAAGATTGAAAAAAGAAGAAAATATTTCAAATAAATCCTCTGATTGAGGGAGTAGATGTACAGTACGCTCCATAAGGAGCATAATGTGAGATATGAGAAAAGCAGTGAAACACGATCATGACTCGAAGTAAATCAACTGCGACCCATATCAAAACAGGGATTCATTTCTTTTCAGAACTTTTTACGATCAAATCATAAATTTTTTGAACTTTTACTCCTGCTGGGGTGAACCCCTCTCTCTCTCTTCGCCTTCCTCATGTGCTCGGATTTCCATTAATGGAAGTTTTCAATGTTTGCCGGTGATACCTTCCTAGAGAGAGATGCAGCTGTCTGCATCTTCTGCGCGTCACGCGCGTTTTGTAAGTGAGTTCAGTTTTAGTTGAATTCTTTTGGTTTGAGAGCGAGGACAGAGAGAGAGCATAATGGCGAAGCCTAGAGCGTGAACACTGACACTCTGCGGTATGGCTTCCCCTCGTCCATTTTCTCGAAAATCCAAGTCCTCGAACCAGGCGGACATGTACTCCACAGTGGTCATCCATGGCGACACAGGAGACTCGGACCAGAGAGACCCCGACCCTCGAAAAGACGAGGAGGAGGAAGAAGACATCTATGCAACCATGATCACAAAAGATCATGAGGACCCATCTCTCCCTCCTCTGTTAAAGCGCCTCCCTAAGGATTTTGGAGCCGCCATTGATTATGAAGAAGAAGAACACAACTATTCGGGAAGTGTAATTGTGAGATCGAATCGATCTTCTGTCTCTAAATACCCTAGAAAACCACCAGGCATCGATCCTAGGAGTAGAGGGAGCCTGAGAAAGAAACCAGAGGTTGAGGATCCTTATTCAACGTTTCTGGTTAAGTCGAGTGTTCGTTCTAGAGGGGGAACCTTTAGAGGTTCGCCATTTGGGACTATGCTGAGTAGGACAGGGAGCAATTTCTCAACATCGATGAGCAAGGCAGTCGAGAGCATCAGGGGAGGAGCAGGCATGGAGTTTACGCCTCAGATGAGGGATTTCCATGTTGAAGAGGGGAGAAAAGCAATGAGGAGATCGGTTAGTTCACTTCCTGATAGTGTGACAAAGGAAGATCCTACAAACAAGTACGAATTGCTCAATGAGCTCGGTATGCATGCACTCTCTTTCTCTCAGTAAAAAAAGGAAATGTGGGTTATTCATGAATCACTGGAAGAAATGAAAATGAAAAAGAAAATGGGTTCTTCAGAGATTTGTTAAATTGTGGTTAAAAGCAACTTGGGTTCCTTGAAAATTATCAGAAAAAGAAAAAAATGCACTCCTTGGAACGATAGCAGCACGGTTCCATAACAATGATCAAAACTAAACAAAAGGTTTTCTCAGAACGCTATCATATGATATACTTTGTGTATTCTGCTATGTTGATCAGTGCTTCATGGCATGGAAAGAGATGGTGAAATGAATAGTGGGCTGCATTTTAAAAAATAAATGTGCCAAGAACTCTCAAATTATGAAGGAAAGGAATATGGTGTTCTATTCAAATTATCAAAACATGAAAAATGGGATTTCCTCATTATGCTACCATATGAGCTATTTAAGGTATTGGGCTATATTATTCAATGCTTTATGGCATGGAAATAGATTACTTATAATGGGATAGTGTGGCCCATTTTCTTGTTCAATTGAATATTTGCATGCTCTGGCCAAATGCAAATGATTAAATTGGCTGCAGATTGTCCTTGCTTGTTTTACTTGCTTACCTACCCAAGGTTGCACCAGATTTGCTGTAACGGTTAATAGACTTTTTCTTTGATACTCCAGGGAAGGGTTCATATGGAGCTGTATACAAAGCTAGAGACATAAAGACATCAGAGATGGTTGCCATCAAAGTTATATCCTTGTGTGAAGGGGTGCGTTTATGGCGTGTTTAATGTCCTAGTTGCTCTTGGGTCGATATATTGCTATTATAAATATTATATCATCATTGATTGGCAAATTATAAATACCATATCATCTGCTCCATCACACTTGTTTTGTTGCTTGGAGTTTATCTCTCTCCCAAATGAAGAGGTTATTGGGGGAAACATTCTTTCCTTTCAACATATATCTTGAAATACACGAGAAAAAAATAATATATCTTCAAAGATATCTGAACCACAAATTTCAACTGGCAGATATTCATAGATTTCAGGTTTGGCGAAGGGCAGACGGATATTGTTTTCCATGCCATGGATATGTGGTCTAACTTGTGCACTTATGTGAATCAGGAAGAAGGATATGAAGAAATTTGTGGTGAAATTGAGATGTTGCAACAATGTAATCATCCGAATGTGGTCCGGTACTTGGGGAGCTACCAAGGAGAAGATTACCTTTGGGTATGTGCCAGAGCACACATATGGCTTTCTTCTGGGCTTACAAGTTGACCCTTTATACTGCTTTCATGTTTCTTGTTGGCAAGCAGCTTTTTGAGTTGCATACGTAATGACTGTTGTAGAGAAATCTATGTTTTGAGGGTTGAACTCAACTAGGAATGATAATGGCACCAACAAAATTACACAAAATTAATAACGGCGTGAGTTGGATCTTTAAAGTTCACATGCACCTATGTGAACTTTATAAGTAAATGTACTAGGTGAAATTGCATTGCAAATTTACATAACATAAAGACGACATGCATTCATAGTCTGAGGTTCTTCTTCTCATTGCAATTTATAATTGTCTGCAACTAAATTTCTTTCTTCAAAAATCAAACTCCACTCTTGCGAAATAGCATGTGGAGGCTATTTCATTTTACCTTGGGGTCCTTCATGTTTTGTTCTCCATTTCTTGTCCTTTATTCTTGGCTGTAAGGTTTGATTTTTCCAATTCTTTTGACTTATTTAGATGTTTCTTGATTCTTGTTTGCACTTATTCCTTGTCATTCTTTTAATTATTGTTGCTGTTATCATTACTATTACTACTATGCTGTTATCATTACTACTACTACTACTACTACTACTACTGCTACTACTATAACTACTACTACTACCACTACTATTTATCCAATGACAGATCTCAGATACTTACCTAAATAATGTCCGATATCAGTTTCCTTTAATTTCGTATTCCTGTATTTTTCTTAAATGACTATGCTTCCGTGATAAATAAAACAATTAACAAAAGAACTTAAAAAATGACATTACATTGGCAAAAAATTGCACAAGCCTAACCCCCACTTTGTAAATTATCTCCACAAAGCCTCCCGAGTCTACATGGTACAGGACCATAACTGCGAACTAGCATTTGGCATGAAGGGAATTATACTTTCTGGTGATTGCTTGGAAAAGTTTTTCTATGAAAATCCATGTGGCAAGAGGATCACATGGAATATCACTCGGAATTATTCCATGTTGAAGCACTCATGCCTTGGTTGCCTCTGTTAAAATTTGTTTCCACGAGTTATTGATCGTAATCAATCAATTCTGACAAGAATTTGGATTTCGAGTGGAGTGCTTGTTAAATTTCTGCTCTTACGAGGATAGGGTATGAATTCCATTATGGGTCTTAGTAGTGATATCATAGAGCACATTTAGGGACCTATATAAGTCATACATCCTTAAACCTTCCAAGGGGTGTGGAAGTCATGGAGGAGCTAATATCTTGTTTAAGAATATCAATGAATCTTGGTTCGTTTGACCTTTTTCCTCCAAAAGTCTGGTTGTCATCCCCACCTATTTGATCATTGTCAGAGTGCATATCCACTAGACTCACGCTGTCTGATTTCATATTGTTCTTCCATGCCCAACGCTAAGAACCGCATAAGGTCTCACACACTTGATTGCAAACATGTCTAGAACATGGTTTAAAGATTTGCCACAACTCAGAAATCCCCCTGATTGACCGAACCCGCTGCATCACCTGGAGGACGCACTCATTCACCTTGTTTTAAACTCTACTATTTTTTTTGGTCAAAGTTATTTTGACCTTTTAAAGGTAAATAGAATGCTTACTAATAAGGTGCATAAATTATGGCAATCCTTTACATGGTTACCCCCTTATTTTTCACATCCTATTTGTGGGCATCTTGATTATTAGGAAACATCATCTCTGGAATTATCTTCCCAAATTCAGTATCTTTCTCACTCAGATTGGATGTTTCTCTTGCCAAAATTAATCTCTCTCTCTCTCTCACATACACAGATACACACAAACATTAGGCACACATACATACCTACACACATAGCCCTCCCCCTCTAGACACACATGCCGAGTCATTGTTGCTGAGTCCGGTGAACTAATATGTAGGCTGAGCTGAGTCTTCCTGAGTTTTGGAACTGTGGTTTAGAACACTTCCCGATGCTTCTGAAGTACAATCGCCATTCACTCTGACTTGCGGCATGAGACACGTGTTTAAATAGAGTTTGGTATTTTTAAATCATTGCAAAGAAACAGTTTTGGATTCTTGGCAACCTCAACTATCTAGCTGTGTTTCCTTTTTTTGGTAAGCCAGAATAGTTGGTTAGCTTGCTTTGTTTTTGGGACAAACTTGAAGGTTCCTTTGACCTCCCTCATGCAAACCGGGTGCCTTCACCATTTGATCTTTTCTTATCTATTGGAAGGGGTGTAAGAAAGAGCAAAAAGGTCAGTCGCAGATCCTGTGGAGAGGTTGCAAAACTTGGGTTGGAATGGGGTGCCATTTCCCATCCTATTAATAATCTTGCCTGAGGTTTCTTAACTTCAGAATTCTTATGGAATCAGCGTCTTAGTGCTGGTATGGCCACACCTTGACTTTCAAACCATAAGGAGAAAATTATGCTTCTTGCTTTCGGTTCTAGATGTGTCCAATTGCATGCTCATATTGGGAATATGACACGTACTGCGTATCATAGAGCTATTGTCTACTTTACTTAATTACTCGTTTTGTGTCTTGTTGGGTAAATTTAAATCTAATTTTGATGCATTGGAGCCTTTATATTAAACCTTTTCTTTTTTAAGGTGAAATGCATGGACACCCTTCTTAAAACTTCCTTTCTATGCGATTTTTCTGCAGTAGTCAAAATTTGCTATATATCAGTTTTGAGAATATGTTTTGGCATTCCATATATTCTTAATTGATCCAATTATGCATCATTACCTTTAGCTTTAGTTACATTATAAAGTGGATATTATCCTGTAGTCAATGGAGGTTTAAGTTGTTTAATAGTTTAATGCAAGCATGTATCAGGTTACTATGATCATATTTTCGTTTCTGAAAGTTAGTATTTGTATTTTTAGATGTTTTAGAGTCAATAAAGTGTTGCTATTTGATGAAAGTGCTTGATATGAAACTTTGTCACCATGGTCACATGTGGGAATCTTTACTTGTTAATGCAGATAGTAATGGAGTATTGTGGGGGTGGAAGTGTTGCTGATCTAATGGGTACTACTGAGGAGACTTTTGAGGAGCATCATATAGCCTACATATGTAGAGAAGCTTTGAAGGTAAGATACGTTCTGTTCTATGCCTCTCATAATGATTATGGGACTATAATAAAACACTAAAACATTTGTTTTTGATATGTTTTATTGGTTTAATATCAGATTACGGAGGTGCGTTAGGCACATGAATATTTTGGACATTGTCTCCAACACCTTGAGGGCGAATATTACATTGAAATTCCACTGGTGGACAGGGACGTGTCCAACAGTGACAGGGGCAGAATGATATTAGTATACTGTGATGTACATAGGATGTTGATTTAGGCTTAAGGGCATTGAGAATAGTCGTTTGGGGGAAGGATGGCACTTTCAGGCTGTTTGTGGCTATGAGTAAGGAGAATATGTGGATATAAGTGGTGTTCATGAGGGGTTCTTATGTGATTGTTTTTTTATTTGAAGGGTTTATTGGGTCAATGTTGAAAATAGAAGCTTTCTTATACACTTAAGGGGCAGTTGAGTGATTCAGTGGCAAGGGAACCTAAGTATAGTATAGAGAGTTTGGAGGGTAGATTGTAGAAATCATGGTAAAGAAGGTTGTGAGGGTAGTGTCTCTAGTTTAAAGAGGATGTCGGATGATGACAATGGCAGGTTCATATGTAGGACACTGGGTATAATTTTGTTTGATTTGGGAATTGGGGCAATTTTCGAAGGGGCCTATGGAGATGCAGCAGAAGGTCCAGCTGAATATTTTGTAAGGTTTGTGGACTATTGAGTTAATGGATTGGCCAGGAGGGGTATCTCAAGGGAGTGGGAGGGTAGTTGCGGGGAAATACACAATGTGATGTAGCCTATGATCAACCATTCTGTAATCTTTAATTACAAGACCTTAAAGCACTTCTAGAGAACAATTTAAATTGAAATAAGATCATATATCTACAATTTTAGCATGTAATCATCTACAAAACTCAATATACTTGTGTAAATCAACATGGGAAATGAAATTTTAAATCCATGATGGATTGAAATCTGTCTTAAAACAAAATCAGCTAATTAAAAATTGATCCCGATCAAATTTGAAGTTAAATTACAGCCTAAAAAGAAGAAGAGGGGGCTGGAACAAATGTTAATTAATTCCGGAGGGTCTCCACAACTAATTCTAGGATTTTGAAATTAAGGGTGTGAAAAGTAGATGCTAAAATAGGGTTAGGGTTTCAAGGGATATTATATGAGGTTAATTCCAGGAAGGACCTATGGGTTATTTTAAGGTTTTATTGAATTTTTTTAATAGGGAGTGTTTGCTGGCTTGGATGGTTAGAGCAAGAAAGTTAAAGAAAGAAGAAAATAGGAAAAATAAGGGAGAGAGAAATTAAGAAAGGAGGAAGAATACTGAAGAATTCAAGGAAGGAAGAAAAGAAATAAAAGAAAGGAGATGATGAAAGAATTTAGAGAGAGGGAAGAAAGGAGATGAAGAGAGTGGAGGGGAAAGAAGAGAAGAAGTTAAAGATTACCTTGGAAGGGAGGGACCTTGGGAGGTGCTACCAAGCATTCTCTGTGACTTCAATCAAAGAATTCAAGACGCACTTCTCTAATGGTTTTTCTTTTCTTCACAAAGTTCTCAAAATCAATCACCCAAATTGGCTGGGCATCCCTTACTCCCCTTTTATACAAGTTAACTTTAAACGAAATGATATAATTAATCTTAGCTAAAATAAAATAATAAAAGACTAAACTACCCCTGAATTCTCTACAATTTCAAAAGCCATAAGTACCCTTAGGTAACTAAAATAAATTAAAAGGTTAATAACAGTAGTTTGCACTCTTCAAAAATAAAAAGAACTAAAGCCCTAATGCATGATTTCCTCATCAATTCTTCTTGGGTTGGGAGGAAATCGACCTGGTCAAGTATGCCTTAACGTAAAGTTGATAGAGATCCACCCGCCTCCTTTGTAACTCATGCTCATCAATACACGAACAATCAACCAATGGGTGACCCTTTCAATGAACCAAGTATCCCCTGTATGAGCCACGATTTTTATCGACAAACATTAACCACATCTCTATCTCGTCGACAATGTCTCTTGGTAGCTTTGCAGTCTGTAGTGTACCAACATCCAAGTGTATTGATCACCTCTACACTCGTAGAGATAAGCAATATTGGAGATTAGGGAGATGTTAAGGTTCTCATAAAGGTCTAGGAGATAAGCATTATCGCCTAACTTCTTGACAATCCTTTGCTGCCCCAACCTTTGCTGATGTGACTTGATGTAGGTATCAATTGGAAACCTCTCTCTCCTCGGATGTACCATGATAATTTTCCCTAAGAGAATCATCTGTCATGTCGATGCTCATCTGCAATCTCTATATACTTCGCATTGTTGGCTCTAAACTTGTAGAGGACTTCCTTCCATACTTCATTTATGTGTTGGGCATAGTAATTGGCTTCGACACTTCTCCCCCATAAGGTAATGGAACACAGTCTCGAAATGGAACACAGTCCAGAATGTGTGAATTGGCATGACCATACACTATCTTGAAGGGAGACTTTCTAGTAGATTGGTTAACCGAGCCATTATGAGCAAATTCTGCTTGGGAAGACCCATATCCCACTAACTCGGCCTCTCACCTACAAGACACCTCAATATATTTCCCATGCTACAGTTGACTGCTTTAGTCTGTCCATCATTTTGAGGATGATATGCATTGCTAAGTTATAGAGTGGTACCTAGTTTTGACTACAATGTCCCCCCCAAAAAGGACTCAGGACGCAAGAGTCTAGTATTTCTATTAGAGGCGATTGACTTAGGTACATCATGAAGACGAACAACTTTAATGAAAAGACCTATGACATGAGATGTATAAAAGGCCTTTTGATAGAGAATGGAATAATCCATTTTCAAAAAACAGTCGACTACTACAAATAGTAAACAATACCCCCTAGCAGTTTTAGGCAAACCTAATACGAAGTCTATGTTGACATTTTCCGAAGGAGAATTTGGGATGTGAACTGGAGTGTAGAGGCTGGTATTCTGAGATTTGATGGGGTTTGTGGCCTTTAAAGGCCGTGAGATCATGTAAATAGAATTATAGTGAATTCTGCACTTCAATGGGAGTGTGCGCGTTGGTTGACTGACCTAGGGTTAGGTGGTTTCTAGCCGTGATCATGTCCAAAAATCCTTACCCCTTGGGCATATAGCTGAAGAGGGTTTTGAGAAGGTCATCCCTTATTGAGGTCAGAGAGATGCCCATAGATGGTTTGTAGGCCAGGAGAGGTTCGTGGTCTCCTGTGTGCAGAAGTAGGCATGTGAGAGCGAGGGCTAAATCTTTAACAAACATCCGCACGACATGTTCATATGATAGCTGCAATACCGGGAAGCAACCATGAATAGGGATATGTATGCATGTGCATAGAGAGTCCCCTTGTATTATAGTGATATGTGCATGTGTCATGCTCTTAAGGGGAGAGCTTGTAATTTACATTCTGGAAACGTGGTTCTATTATTTATTGGTCTGCTTTGACGAGCCAATCATGAGCCCCTGCATAAGACTGTGGTTCATAGGTCTTATTGCATTGGTTTGAGAAGATAGTCGTGTTTTTTAGACCAGGAGAGGTTCGTGGTCTCCTGTGTGCAGAAGTAGGCATGTGAGAGCGAGGGCTAAATCCTTAACAAACATCCGCACGACATGTTCATATGATAGCTGCAATACCGGGAAGCAACCATGAAAAGGGATATGTATACATGTGCATAGAGAGTCCCCTTTGTATTATAGTGATATGTGCATGTGTCATGCTCGTAAGGGGAGAGCTTGTAATCTACATTCTGAGAACGTGGTTCCATTATTATTGGTCTGCTTTGACGAGCCAATCATGAGCGCCTGCATGAGACTGTGGTTCATAGGTCTTGTTGCATTGGTTTGAGAAGATAGTCGAGGTTCACAATTACTAGGCTGGTTAGAGTGCCATGACAATAACTTATCTTGACCCATTGGTAGCAGTCTATTTCTAGATATCTTGTTTTCAATGTAAGAGATGTTTTTGTGGATTGTAAATTTTTGTTTAAGAATTTGTAAAATTATTTTCAATAGTAAAATATCTTAAAAGGACGTTTTAAAAATTTTTGGATTATGGAGGGGCCAGGTAGGACATGTGTGGGCCTTTGGATCTAGGTCACACATACACCACCCTCACATGTGTGGGGCATAGGTCCCATGGGGACCCACACCTCAGCCCCCTCCCCCCATTCTCTCTTTTTTTTCTTTTTCTTTTTTCTTAAACAAGAAAGTGTTTTATTAAATTGGGATATCTAATATACTCTTTGGAAAAGATTATGTCCTTATTTTATGGAAGAAAAATATTTATTTATTTGACAATCTTTTATCTTTTGAATTCCTACAATCTTGTGAGAAGTATGGGAGTTCTAGAAGATTAGGTTTTGATTAGTCTTATCCTTGTTTGACTAGAAGTTGATATGGGTTAAATATTCAAGGGTTAAGGTTCCTATATTCCTTCCTAAATTGTGATGGCTTATTCATGAGATGGATGACTCATGTATAATTCTCGCTCACCTCACAGATTTCCTAAAATCAGTCATTACTATTGGATAGGCATACCTGGAGCCCTTGATGCCCATATAAGGAGGGGACCCCTCACATTCTCATTACCAAGTTCTAGCCTCTCTCTCACTCTCTCTTCCTTCTCTCTCCTCCACACTCCACTCTCTTTTTCTCTCTCCTCTCTAGTCACCAAAGGATCACGCACACCACTCTAGGCTCCTAGGGGTAGCACGTTACTTGAAGATAATAAAGAGAGCCACACCTAGCCCACAGTAAGACCAAGGGAGGTGCCTTTCAAGGCATGCCCTAGAGAGGTCTAAAATGTCTATAAACCCTAATCTTGTTTATGCTCTGAAAACCCTAGATTTGAAAGGTATTGCTCAAGGAAGCTTCCCGACTCGGAAAATTCAGCAAGGCCAATAGGATTAGAGTGTGCCATGGGTTAGCAAATCGGGTGTGGGGTGTACCAAGTTTTAAGGGGGTGACCCTAGGCAAATTCAAGTAAGTCTTCCTTGTTGTTTGCTTTTATTTTTAGTCATTCTTTGCTTGTTCATTTGAATTTCTAAGAACATTATTTGTACTAAAATTTATAGTCAAAGCTTCTTTTTCAATCCTGGATTGTGTCTATTCTATTTGGCAGTAAAAGGAAAGATCCTAGTTTGTATTTGGGGTTTTATTTCTTGTTTACAACACTGTTTGGTGGCACTTGTAAGTGGAATTTAGATCCATTAACAGAGAAATTTTTTTATTTTACTTCCTTGAATTCCACGTAGCGACTTCTTTCAAGATTAATCTTTAAAAACTTTACAAACACAACAACAATCCACATATCGCTTCGCATCACATCTCAAGCTAGGCCAAAAATAACTCTCCGCTACCAAAGCAATAGTCTTAGCCCAACCAAAATGTCCACCAAGACCCCTACAATGCCAATCAAGAATCTTGTTCTTGTGAAGAGAACTCTTTGGTACGTACACTTGAGTGACATGGAACAAACAACTATCTTGAACAAACCTAGAAGTAGGATCTCTACGATTAGACCGACAAGACTTCCATATAGGACCACAAAATGAATCAGTAGTGTATTGGTCCTTACGAGACTCGAAACCCACCATTGTATGAGACAATGTTTCGAGGAGGAACGACCGACAAATCAAGGCATAAGCCACTTAAATGTAAACTCTGAATTTGTGTTTTAATGGAAAAAATGCATTCTTGTAAGAATGTGACCCATTTGGCATTTCGATTATTCAGTGTACGTTGAGAGTTACTGTCTTAATGCCTCAATAGGGTGAATATAGCACAAACTCCCTCTGAATCAAATAATGGCTCCATTATTGAAGAGCTTGAAGGATCACATAAATTCGACATTGTTGAGTAACCGGAACAAGCATCAGTCAACTTTTTATTGAAGAATGCAACTATGCATCCCTCCTAGCTTAACATAGCTTCTATCCTAGCATGGGAGGTATCACAATCCACTTCTAAAACCCTTTCAAAATCGGGAGGGGCTAGCACTGCTGCACTTGTCATTTTTGTCTTTACTAGTTGGAAACTCTATTATGCCTCTAGAGTCCATTTAAATTTCCCTTTCTTCATGCAAATAGTGATTAGTGCAATTGCGGTATTAAAATTATGGATAAATCTCCCATAGAATGAAGGGGCATCGTGAAAACTGTGCGCATCACAAATGGAACTCGGGGTCATGGCCAGCTCTTTATGGCTTCCACCCTTTGCTGGATCAACTTTATTCCCTTTTGACCAAACAAATAGCCTAGAAAAATGAAACCTTATTAAAACAGGTACACTTCTTAAAGTTGAAATGCAACTTGCCCTCCTTGAGGATCTCTCGTACTCGTTGCAACTATATTAAGGGATCATCCTGGCTAATATCATATATTGAAATATCATCAAAGTTCATGATCATAGATTTCCCAATGACTGGTTGTAAAACTATGTTCATACACAAAAATGTGCTCTATGCATTGGATAAAACAAAGGGCATGACTAGTCCTCGTAAAGACCTCTCACGATCTTGAAGGCTTTCATCATCTCCAAGTGGAATGTGGATTTAATGGTATCTTGAGGTCAATCTTAAAGAAAATCTGAGCACCATTGAACATATCTAGCATGTTGTCAAGCCTAGTATGGGAAATTTGTACTTGATAGTAATCTTATTGATTGCATGACTGTCAACACACATTTTCCAAGTACCATCTTTTCTCACAGTTAAGAGTGTAGAAACCACACATGGACTCCAGCTTTCTCGAATATGCCATTTTCTTGGCAATTCCTTGACTTGCCCAGGCAACTCGCTGTGCTCTGCTGGACTCATCCAGTAACGAGCTAAGTTTGGGAGGTTTGATCCAAGAGTGAGATCTATACAATGTTATCTATCTCTCATAAGAGGAAGGCTGTCAAGAACATTATATGGAGTTTGCTCCCTAAATTTCTCCAAAAGGAGCTGGACCTCTTTTGTAATTTGACTCTCCTCCTTTTCTTAGCCACAAGATGTAAGACTACTTGTATCTCTTTACTCTTTATTTTATCCTTGATTCGCTCTTTTCTATTGTCCTATTTTTTGGGTAAGTCAGTGGGAGAGAAGGCCTCCTACCCATTTTTCCATTAATAAAAGAGCAGAGAAAAACGATTATCGTACAACCCCATAGTAGGGCAATTGTGTCAGATCATGTAATAAAAGAGAGGAAAGAAAATCGGGTGGTCTATGGCACCACACAGTAGCACCGGGGTGAGCAGATGCCCTCTTAGCGAGGGCATCGGCAACCATGTTGCCTCCCAAAAAATATGTGTAATAGACCATCGATGAGAAGAAAGTCTGGTGCAACAATTATCTGCGATCGTCTTAGCCGCCATTGAGCACCGCATCGATTATGAATATGACATTCCCAAGCAAGGCCGAATCACTTTCTATCTGTATTGGAAAGCAATTCCTTTGATGAACCAATTGAGTTCCTTCCTCAAGTGCCAAAAATTCTGCATGGTTATTAGAAGCAAAACTAAAATGCTTTGCAAAAGCAGCAATGAAACCGCTCTTTATGTTCCTGATGACTGCACCACCACCTACTAAACTTGGATTTCTCAAGGAAGCACCATCAATATTGAGCTTGTAATTTTGAGCTTCAGGAAAAGACCACACCACCGTAATAGGGATTCTGACCTCTGCTGAAGCCAAGTTATGGCCTTTTCTAGTAAATGAAAATACCACTTTTTAACTTCTGCTACTGCCTGAACATGTAAGATAATCTGTTTCATAGTGCCTGAACATGTAAGATAATCCGTTTCATAATAAGCTCTCTCCTGGTGGGTCTTGACTTAAAGACTCTTCTTATAGAAACCAAATAGCAGTAAAAAAGATGGAAGACCAAATATTACGAAGTCCATGTGATTTAAACCTGAAAAATCAGGGATAGAAGTATCGAGGACAAACCGTTTTCCACATCTCCAAGCTAATGATCTCCATATTCCCTGCGCAAAAGCACATTGGAATAATAGATGGACAAGGCTGTCATCATGGTTGCTACAAAAGGGACATAAAGAGTCCAGTTGCATACCCCGCTTTTGCAATAAAAATGAGGTGGACAATCGATTATGCAAGGCCAGCCATGAGAACCATTTCGCCTGTAAGTGGCATTTAGAGGACTAAAGTGCACGAAAAATAGGCTGTGATGAATCTTGATGCCTAATAAAATCCCATGCCCTTTTAATAGAAAATAGGCCATCAACATAGTGAATCCATACCAGTGAATCCTTTTTGGGCTATAGAGGAAGAGTATAATTCTTAACCTCCCTCCATATATTTATCAAAAAATCAGATGTGGGATGTGGTAGAACTCAAGACTGAGGTGAACCTCTAATGAAGTCTAAAACCCTCCTCCTTGCAGTAGCCCCTAAATCCTCTTGAATGTCATTATCATGCAAATCTGAAAGTGACTGACCTGCTAACCATGGATCCACCGAGAAATCCATCTGACCATTACCAATATTCCACTGTACATTGCCTTTCAAGTGAAATAAGCCAAGTAAAATTCCCTTCCATGCATGAGAACATCTTCTTCTTCTCTCAGCCTCCCATATAGAGGAATTTGGAAAGTATCGATGTTTGAAGAACCGTGCCAGCAACGAGGATGGATTTTCCAAAATCCTCCATGCTAACTTCATCATTTCTGCGATATTGAAATCTGCCATTTCCCTTACCTTGAGACCTCCTTCAACTAGAGTGAGACACTGTTTTCCATTTTATAAGATGAACACCTTTTTTCTCTACTTCACCGGCCCATAAGAAGTTCCTCTGTAGTCTCTCTATCATATTTTTTTGAGAAAGGTTAACATTGTATTACTGTTTTAAGAAGTGTACAATAGAGAGGAGGCCAAGTTCACCCCCTAAGGGGTGGATTGGAAAAATACAGTAACTGTATCTTATACAAAAAGGCTTATAAGATCGCCCAATGTATTGTTTTACATGAAGCTTTCAAAAAACCAAAAAATGAGGAGGCCGAGAGAGGCTAGGTGATGTGCTAAGGAAACGAGCTGAGCCAAAGGTCTTGTACAAAAAAGGAGACAACCCCGGCTTGGTCTTGTAATTGCCTATTAGCTCCCTCTTTCGCCTAGTGATCTGCGTATACGTTGGACGTCCTCTAAGTATGCCGCCATAACACAGCCATATCCCTACAAAGGTGATCAATTTCATCGAATGTAGAGGTTAGGTACCCTGACCGAGATGAAACCCTACTAGTCCATGAGAGAACATCCTTTGAATCTCCTTCAATGATGAGGTGTAATCCCCAAGAGGAATTAAGCTTTTTCAGGCCTTGAAGGAGGGCCAAGGATTAAGCTATATGTGCTTCCATGATGCTAAGGTGCTCTGAGAAAGAAAGAAGAACATTGCCAAGGTGGTCTCTAAAGACCCCACCAGCCCTCGCCGGTCCAGGATTCCCTAAGGAGCAGCCATCAAAATTTAGTTTGATGGTTCCTACTGAGGGTGGTTGCCAAAAGTTTGATCTTTGTGGCTGTCTTGGATAGTGGAGTAGAATATTCTTCCATTGGGGTAGGAATTGGGTCCTTTGTATCCGCGAGAAGGTTTTCTGGTTTGAGGCCCAAAAGGACACCATGGAGATTACCTTGCTCAGGAGAGAGGAAGGCTGTAGTTTTGAACCTCGGAAGGTATGGTTGTTTCTTTCCACCCAAATGTTCCACAGGGTTGCCTTCCACATGGCTCTGCCAGCCATTGGCCAAGGGGTATGGACCTCATAGGAGATGAGTGCTTTTACCGTAGGTGGAGTGACCCATTCGATGCCCAAAAGTAGCAATATATTACTCCAAAGTTCAGAAAGGAAATCACAGTGTAAGAAAAGGTGACTGTTTGACTCCTCATCTTTTAGGCATAAAGCACATCTGTTAGGGATAGGGATCCCTTTCTTTTGGAGGTGGTCAACAGTGAGGGCTCTGTGAGAACTGGCAAGCCAGTTGAAGGTTTGGATCGTGGGTGGGGCCATAGTGGACCACACTTTTGAAACCGTCTAGATGGGATTGGCCGGAAAGGTGGGGGGCTGTGATAGGATTTTATAAAAGGAGGCCACCGAGAATGCTCCTGAAGGAGTAGGTGTCCAGAGCAAAACATCTCTCCCTCGGTTTGGAATAAAGTGAGAATGAAGTCCTGTTAAGAGCACTTGAAAATTGGTAAACTCCTCATCAGTTAGGTTTTTTCGAAAAGAATGGTTTCTGACTCTACGTACTTCTGTAAGAATCAATTCCTCAGCCACTGTAGCTTCTTGATTGATAGCTAGCGAATAGATGTCTGGGAAGGCCTCCCGCAGTGGTGAAGATCCTAGCCATAAGTCTAACCAGAATATCACATGGGAACCACCTCTCGGATGAAATCTAATGAGTTTCTTGAAATGAGGCAGAACCGAAGAGAAAGAATTCCATGCTCTTGAGATATTATGTCTTGGGGACGTCTCAGGCACCCAAGCTCCTTCTGGTATCCTATACTTGTTTCTTAAATCCTGAGCCCACAGGGAATCAAGCTGGGATGCCAGTTGCCACCACCACTTGCCTAAGAGGGCAAGGTTATACTTTCTGAGAACCCTGATACCTAAACCACCTTGGTGTTTAGGAAGGCAGATGTTATCCCAAGGAACCAGATGGAATTTATTCTTCTGAGCCTACCCTGACCATAGGAATTTTCGCATGAGCTGGTTCAAACGGCTGGCCATTAAAACCGGCATATGGAAAAGCGACATTAGGTAAACTGGAGAGTTAGATAGGGTCGCTTTAATCAAAGTCGACCTGCCTGCCATAAAAAGGCGACGACCTTTCCATCCAGCCAGGCGTCTGTCCACCCTATCAATGACTTGCGACCATTGACCTTTTTTGGGTTTGCTTAGTCCAAGAGGGAAGCTTAAGTAGGTTGTAGGGAGGTCCTCCACTTTACATTCCCAATTGGGAATGAGCCCTTTAATCTCAGCATTTGAAATAGCAACCCACATCATTTTTGATTTTTCCATATTGACTTTGAAGCCAGTTGCTTCTTGAAAGCATTTCAGGAAGAGATTCAGGTTATCGACTTCCTTAGAGGAGGCATCTAAGAACACCAGACTGTCGTCCGCATATTGAAGATGGGACACTATTGGGCCGTGTCTATTGCTCTTGAAGCCGGAGAGAAGACCAGCCTGAAACACCCGGGAGATAGAGCGGCTGAAAGCTTCAGCTGCAATTACGAACAGGAAAGGTGAGAGGGGGTCTCCTTGGCGAAGACCCTCGAAGAAGAAAAGATGCCCTTCGGGGTCCCAGTTATAAGGATAGAGAAGTGTGGACGAGAGTAGCACCCTCTCATCCACTGTCTCCAGCGATCTCTGAATCCCATTCTGACCATAGTCTCTTCTAGGATGGACCAATCGACATGGTCATAAGCTTTCTCCCAATCAATTTTGAAGATAAGGCTAGGTTTCTTGTCGAGGTGATGAGAGTGGATGCACTCATGAGCCACTAAGGCTCCATCAAGAATCTGTCTTTCTTTAATGAATGCGGTTTGGGACGATGAGATAATGGAAGGAAGGACCTGTTGAAGTCTGGATACTAGGACTTTGGCAAGAATTTTGTAGGAGGAGCTTAGCAGGTTGATGGGGCGGAAGTCCTTGATTTCATCTGTCCCTTCCACTTTGGGGACTAGAACTAGGAAGGTAGTGTTAATAGCTTTTTGCAGAGTTCCCCGTAGAAAGAATTCATCGAAGAAGAGTTTAAAGTCAGGTGCAAAAATGTCCCAGAAAGCCTTAAAGGGAGCTATCGGGGCCTGGGGCTTTATCTTTGGGTAGTGCATCTATGCCTTGCAAGATCTCTTCAATAGTAAAAGGTTTTTCTAACCACGAAGCTCTATCGTCCGAGAGGCTCAAAAAATCTAGGGAAGACATTCTAGGTCTTAGGCCAGGGGGAGCAGTGTAGAGGGATTTAAAGAAATCGACTATGGCCAGATCAATTTCATCAGGAAGGGTGAAAAGGTAGTTGTTATTTCTAATCATCGAGATAGAATTGTCTCTCCTACGACAATTGGCTATCTGGTGAAAGAAGGTTTTTTTTTTCTGCAAGATGTAACCTGCTCTTTCAAAGACGAGTAAGGAATAGGAATTCCACCGATTTTGGATAAGGGAGTGTAGGGATTCCTCTTGCAGCCAGAGGAGCTCAAATCTGAAGGGACTCGGGCCCCTCTTGACAGCCAGGGTATCTAAAAGAATGGGACAGTGGTTTGACGTGGGTTTAGGTTGTGCCTGAGCAGAGGATCTAGAGAAACGTTCTTCCCAATTCAGGGAGAGAAGAAACCTGTCAAGTTTAGAGAGGGTAGGGTTGGTTGCGTGGTTGGACCAAGTAAACTTGCTGCCTTGAAGAGGGACATCGAAGAGCTCGTTTCGCTCTCGACTAACAAAATCAGAGAAATCCCTCATTCCCTGGAAAATAGCATTAGAGGTGTTTCTGTCGTAGGACCAATAGATAATGTTTAAGTCACCACCCAAGCACCAGATGGGATGAGGCAGTGACGCAACCAGATCCAATTCTGATCAGAACCTATTTCTAAGAGAAGCAGGGTTGGGACCATAGACCGCTGTGAATTTCCAAGGTATTCCATCAGAAATGCTGGTTAAGAGAGCAGTGACAGAGAATTCCCCAATGTGAGAGGAATTGAGAGAGTGGTTTGAAGGGTTCCACACTATCCAAATATCTCCAGAGGCCCCATTCACTGCTAGGGAAACCCATTGGCTAGGTCTACTACCCCAGACTTGACGAATGAGTTGGAGATCAAGATCAGGTAGTTTGGTTTCAAAGAGCAAGAATGGCAGGTGAATGTTTAGGGGTGAGATCCTTGACTGCAACCTTCTTGGAATGGTTGCCTCGGCCTTTAACATTCCAGACTAACAACTTCATTTATTTAAACTATGAAGGGGGGAGGAGGCCAGTCTGGGAGACCTCCGCAAAGAATTTAGGTTTGAAATCAGGGGAAGACTGTCTGTAGGCTGACCCTCAAAAGGAATAGAGGAAAAAATATTACAAAGTACTCTCTGTCCTCTGAAATTCACCTACATTTTGCTTTGAGCGTCAACTGTTACGAACTTGTGGGCCGGTCCTTTAGGTCCATCATAGGCAAAACCCATAACTCTATACATATCGCGCATCCTGGCGTCGACCCTGTTTGACCCATCCCCGTCGACCTCCTCTGTCTCAACGAGAGCTAAAGGGGGAGAGATGGGATTTGCACCATCGTCCCTAATTGTCCCATCCCCGTCGACCACCTCTGCCTCAACAGGAACCAGAGGGGGAGAGATGATAGTTGCACCGTCGTCCTTGTTTGTCCCATCCCCGTTAACCGCCTCTGTTTCTGCGAGAGGGGGAGAGATGGGAGGTGCCTCTACCACTCTGTGTCCCCCATCCCCGTCGACCACCTCTGTAGCAAGAAAGTCCAGAGGGGGAGAGATGGGAGTTGCAGAGAACACTGGATCCTCGTTAACCAAATTCTCGGGAGGAGTGAAAGTGGGGTAAAGGTCTAGAGGAAGAGAGGGAGAGGTCAGTTGAGAGGGTGCAGGAGGCAGCTGATAAGGGGAGAAGCTAGAGAGGGTATGCGATTGGGTGGGAGAATCAGAGAGGTCCGGGGTAGCCTGAGGAGAGGGGAGGGCGAATAAAGGGGACTCATAGTAAACGGACGGAAGGTAGGCAATGTAGTGGTAGGTCTGGATCGAGGAATAGGTAGACAACACCACAGGTGAGGAAGGGGGCCAGGCCATCTGAAGGTTGTGCACACTGTGGATCTGAACCAGGTGAGGAGTAAAAGTTAGGTGAGGAGCTAGAAGGTTGGCTAAGGACGAAGGTTGGGGGGGAGTATGATCCATGGAATGGGCTACTACAAAACCTAAAGGATAGCCGTCCGGAAGCAGGGAAGGGGTAACAGAGCTATGATTAGGGACAGGTACCAGGGAGAAGGGGAAAAAATGGATGGAAAATGGAACTAGAGGGAGGCTAGAGGATGAAGGTAGCGATGGGGTAGGCAAAGGAGAGAGGGCCTCAGATTGCTAGGGAAGGAAAGAACAGGGGAAGGTAGAGAGGGAGTTCCCACTAGAGGGAGACCGGAGGTCTTTTCCATCAGGGGAGGACGGCGGCCGAAGAACTGCTGAGGCATGCAACGGCTGAAGGGATTGAGGCTGGGACAACTGGGGTGTCGGCAGTGGCTGTAGAGGCGACGAAGAGCCAGATGCCGCAAGGTGGTGTGTAGGCAGGTGCTGCGGAGGTGGCGAGTAGGTAGGTGGCCCAGGCATAAGGATGGCGGAAAGGGGCGGCGAAGGACAGACATTAAAGGCTGAAAGACCCTGTATCGGGGGAGGACGGGGCAAAGGCACGTGAAGGGGTAGGTGATCGCTCTGCCCGAGAGATGAGGTGACGGGTTCAGAGGGACGCATGGTGGCAAGGGAGGGGAAACGGGCAGAGGGGAAGACAAAGAGGAAGGGCCGAGTTCAACGTTGAGACCCGAGAGGGGAGGAGAGGGTGAACGGTCAACCCATACCTCTTTACCGAGCTGCTGATGATGAAGGGGAAGACCCGCTAGAGAAGGCACTTTACTGAGTACAACCGCTAGGGTCGGGTCTTCGGGACGCCTATGAGAAACAGGCTTCAGGGGATTTAGCATGTGCCTGCTAGCTCAGCTTCGTCCTTGTGTTTCGAACCTGGGACTCTTAGACACCTGAGCCGGGTTGGGCGGATGTCGGCGTCGCTTCTTGTGATGCCGTTTTTTCCTGTTCACTTCAATCCTGGGATGAGAGGAATTTTCCGATGAGAGCTCAGGAGTCGGAATAGGTCAGAAATGCACAGATGGTGGGGAGGCCGGGTCCCACGAAGTGTTGATTGGGTAGAGCAGACCTTCTACCTTCAGTCAAAGAGTTTGCCGAATTCGACCAGTGTCTAGGACTTCCAGTAGTAGTCGAATGGATCCCAGTGGAAGGTTTCGAGGGAGATCCAATGGATGGAGATAACAGTGCCACAAGCAGCGGCGACTCTCCTGAAAGTCACTGGAGACCAAGCATGTAGGGGAATGTTATCGAGAGTTTGTTTCTTGAATGAACCCTCCTTAGGCCACCATGGCCCAAGTCGTCTGCAAGTTGTTTCAGGCTCCTTCAGAGAGATTCTAGCCCAACTTTCGATACCGTGAATGCCATCCCTTGCGGGTTGGAAGCTCCCAACTAACGACGCCCGAAGTTTCGTCCTGTTCACCAAAACTTCCTCTGGAAGGGGTTGGACAATGAAGGGGAGAAAAGGAGAAGGTTCAAAAGGAAGGGGCCCTGAAGGGGACGACTGTGTAGTGGGGGAGGAAGAAAGGAAGGGATTATCAATGGGCAAATCCCTTCTAGCCGGGTTGCTGTAAGGTCGAGCAGTGACCTGAGCAAAAGAAAAAGGTTGACCAGAAAAGCAGGAGGGTTATGCTTAAAGGTAAGAAAGGAAGAAGAATGGTTGAGAGAGGAGGGAGGAGAGAGCACCGGGCGCAAGGGTCTGTGTCTATGGGTTAAAGGATACAGATTGTAGATGTCGTTCCAAGATAGGGGAAGGGGGCGCTGAAAGCGTCGAGCCATTTTTACTGCTTGTTGCTTCTTGAGTTCCTGATGCTGTTCTTTTTTGTTGATATTTTTAATAGAGAAAGGAGAGAGGGGGGGCTCATTTGAGAGTGAAGAGAAGGGTTGGTTAATGGTACAATGAGAGTGGAGAGAGGGCTTCTTGGAGGGGATAGGGAAGAGAGACAAAAGGTTCCAAAAAAGGGTTTTCTTAGAGAGAAGGGGAAGTGCATAGTGCAGAGTGCAGAGTGCAGAGAAGAAAGTGGAGTGGAGAAAGGCTCTATCATATTACATGTTTTCTTCGGAAGAATGAAAGATTACAACCAGAAAACCGTTGATGCTCTAAGTATAGACTTAAGCAACTGAAGTCGACCTACATATGAGAGGCATAAAGGCTGCCATGACCCAATCTTACCGAACACCTTACCCACTAGACTATGGCAATAATTGTGACTAAGATGTCTACGAAATAATGGTGGGCCCAAATAGCGGACTGGGAGGACTCCTTCAAGAAACTTTTAACTCCCTAAAGTTATTATAGAATCCCAACTTTTTAGACCAAATATGGCTCAACTCCATAGGAAGCTTAGTTTCCAATAAGAAAAGAAGACCAATGTTATGTTGTCCTTTTAAAACCCCAATATCCGATATTATGCCCCGGCCCAAAAGACCCTTGATATTCCAAGCTGCAATTGACATAAATAAAATTAAAGGTTTGATCATTTGGTAAGAGAAACCTTACCTTCAGAAGATGCAATTGACATAAATAAAATTAAAGGTTTGATCATTTGGTAAGAGAAACCTTACCTTCTTGTCACCAGTAGCTACTAGAGGTAATCCTCTCATATCACCTAAAGCTGATAAAGAATGCCCCTTCTTGTCACCAGTAGCTACCAAATAGGCTTTTAATTGTGATCTAGTTTGAGCTTGAGGGAGCTTCTCACTACTCGCATGTGCTTGCAATCGCTTATTTAAACCTTCCACCTTATCAACTTCCTTTTCCAGAGATTTCCCATCTTCTAGTGTGTTGGGATTGTGACCACCAACTTCTTTTTCCAGAGATTTGTTGGGATTGTGACCACCAACAATATTCCCCATGCCATCCTCTAGCGTGTCCCCCTGTGGCTCAGTCACTCCCTTCCCATTACCACAGGTTTTCGGATCCTCCATAAGCAAGGGATCCAAAACTGCCCTCAACATCATACTCCTCATCTTTCTCTATGTCAGGAGTGACGTTAACTTGCTTGAGACTGTACTCACATTCCTTCTGATCATGGCCATGGACTGAGGAATGCATGATTGTAGGTGTAACAACTGCTTTATCAGTCACCATAGTCGAAATGATATCAACAGGTGTGGTCATAGAATGGGCAGCATTGTTTACATCAGCCTGGTTGTCCATAGTCAACAACGAAGCTTCATGGTTCAGAATTGCATTCTGTGGCAAGAGCGAGGATTCGCCATCCTCAACTGGTGACGAAACATGCCCAGTCACTGGCGGCAGACCCTCGACATCACCAGACACATCAATATTATTGACATTAGTCATAATTGTAACCTCATACTCTTGTTGCACATCAGAATCACCCATAGGAATACGACTGTTGACGGTATTTTGCTCATAAGAGCTAACTGCCTTCTCAATAAGAGACACTTCGTTATTCTCTTGGACATTGACTAGAATTTCAAAAGCATTAGAAATGATATCCTTTGGGTCCACTTTGTTATTAGTATGAGAACCAACAGTGTGGTCGATAATCAGCACATTATGTTCCTTCGGCACATTGGAAAGGGTTAGAAAACCACCGTTCGATTCAGATTGAACAGCTAAGAAATGGGGTCGCATATAACCTATATGTTGTTGGGTCACAAAGAAATATATCCCTTTAAGTAATTAGCTATATACCACCAATAAAAAGGTATAAAAATCATTTCAAACAAACAAGAAATAAAAGGAAGTGAGAAAATATTTCAACCGTCATAGTTTCAACCGTCATAGTCGCCAAACAATGAAGATTAATGGACCGACACATTTTCAAATGTTTAACCAATCCGTAACTCGAACTCAATGTCATGCGGACTTCTAAACTAATATCACTAAATTCTTTAACAGCTTTTGTAATATAAGGAAATCACTTCTAATCATACCTCTTTGGAGATATCCATTGAAAACAACTTTGTAGGAATTGCTGAAAGCTGAAAGGAGATCACCAATCTTGCAATGAATTGATGAGAGTGCAATGCCTGTGCAAAGATTACAACAAAGCCCATATTTTAGAGATTTAGCATGGGCCTGCCGAAAAGCTTCCATTCTATATAATCGTCTTCTACACACTTTTTTATAACAATAATACCAAGAGTACATTGAGAAGACCAAAATCCAGAGCTTTTCATCTCTTGGAAATATTGTAATTCAACTTTAAAGATATACAATTCAGAATAACTAGAGATCAATGTTTTCCAAATCATGGTACCTCTCACAAACATCTCATCCATCATATTTTGTGCACATTGAAAACTACCACTACTGTGATTCAAGTGAGCAACACTATCGATCATAAATCCCTCCTGAAAAAAAGTCATCTCTTAGGATTCAATGAAATATTTTAACCCCCAGGCTTGTTCTTGCTAAATTTTATGAGGTCAAGATGCAAATATCAGGTTCCTTAGGTTTAGGTTTTGCTTTCCTTCACCCTCCTTTTATATACTAACTGCTGTCTCCCTTTGACTACCTTCCAAACCTCTTCCCCTGAGGGTAACTTAACAGAAGTACCACCATTAGGAACAATTGTTGCACTAGCCTTGATGGGAGCCTTTGCACTTAAATCTGCTCGACATAATTCAGGGTTATGGGCCACCCTCCGACATTTAGAACAGATCGAGGGTATGAACTCATAGATTATCTCTTGCCCATAATCCTTCCCATACATGTCCAGCCAAACTTCAGTCGAGCATATCGTATCTAGATCCAATGCAACACACACCCTTGGCTCAGCACTTGATCTTAATTTGTTGGTTTGTCCATGAAGATGGGCTTTCCAACACTGGAGGCAATACAAAACAGAATTTCTGGTTCCCAATACATTATTGGCAACCTTGGCAATTTGTTCCAAACTGGTACAATTTGGCGAGTATATTCTTAGAGGGTTGAACTGATGGATTCCATTCTTGAAGCACCAAACACTTTTTGTTGATAAACCATGGCCCCCCCGTACGGGCAACCTCCATCTCCTTCCTAGAACGGAATCGAAAAATCAAGAAGCCCCCATCAGCAGAGAGTACTTCAACATCACGCTCAAGCCTCCATATTTTCTTCAACATCTCTTTCATATAATTTCGATCGGATCGGTGGCCCAAGAAGTACCCCAATAAGCGGTTTTCCCACCTACTCTGACATGAGTCCAACTTCTTTTCAATTTTGACAAATGTTTTACCATTAATAATTTCAGTAGGTAAAGTATCCATCTCCTCAAAGTAAAACACTCTGTTTTGAACACCCTTGGCACCAAATAACAGGTCTGAGGACCTACCCAAGTCCCAACAGCTCTTAGCTAAGCTTCCATTCTTGTTCTTTGAAGCCAAGGATGGAAACTCCTCCCTTATGACACCTTCACCATGAGAACCTGAAGTAGATCCTAGGTTGTTCTTACTACCAAATTTTTTTTTTCAAGGAGTAACATCCACCTCCTTGCCTTTGCCAGAACCAACAATAGGTTGACTTCCTATGTTGCCATCTATGGCATGTTTCAACCCAACCACCAAGGGTGGAAAGGCCTCCCTTACAGAACTCTTGATGACCCCATCAAGATCAACATCAGTAGATCTCTGGCCAGGGCTGATACGAAGATTTTCAAGGTCAGAATCTTGAACAATCATTGTCTCTCGGTTCATGATACTTTGAGCAATACCATCAAGACCAGAATTTATGGACTCAGGAATATCTCCATAGGGAGAAAGAGCTGGCTGTTCAGTATGCTCACCCATAGCCGTAGGTGCATGCAACCCATAACCATCATGAATAACATAACTGCGACCTTGACCGTACTCAGCATTATTGGCAACCCCACCAGAGTCAATAACATGATCAATATCATTGTAAGGGACAGAAATTCGAACACCCAAAACTTTCCCAATCTGGGAAGCTTCACGACTATCTTCTATGGAACTAGAAACACAACCCAAAAGATCGTGACCCATAAGTTTAGCTTGCACATTAGCATGGCTAGCAAGTAAGCCATCCTTTTTTGATAAAACATTACCAGCAGGAGACACACCGAAGCAAGAACTAGAATGCACAAAAGAAGCATTCTGTGAATCAATGCAAAAAGAGATATTGTCCTTCGCAGGCATTAGAGAATAACCAGAATTGAAGTCATCACCATAGGCAGCTACCACAAGAAAGGCAGCACTATTATCCTCCTTCATATTATTATCCTTTGCAGGCATCTCTGCATAACCAGACCCAGATACCACACGATAGGCAGCACCAGAATCTACCTTTGAAACTAGATCACCAGAAACACCCTTAATACCAGTTCCATCTCGAGGTGCAGGGTCAAGGATTATAGCCTCTTCATCCTTTCTGCAATCTCCAGATCTCATGAAACGAGATCCACTATCATCCGCGTGCAAAAGAGTATGATCAGATCTGTTAGATCTAGGTTTATCTTCGCCATGAATATTGTGACCAGAAATTAATGGATCATAACCATATTCATCCCCATCAAGATGATCACCACCATTAAAAGAGGATCTTATCTTATCAGTATTATCCACATATAAAATAGCGTGAGCAGCTCTTTTAGAGCCAGATACATCTCCGCCAATAATGATGTCAATATCATCCGCATGTACAAGAGCATGATCAGATTCAAGATGATCACCACCAATAAAAGAGGATTTTCGATTATCAATATTATCCACATGTAAAAGAGCAGATCTTTTAGTCCCAGAACCATCTCTGCCAAAAATTTGTTGATCATAAATGAGTGGATCATAACCAGATCCATCCCCATCACTATCGAGATGATGACCACCATCAGAAACAAAGGTAATACGAGCAGATCTGGTCATAGCCTCTAGGGGACCAGCACCACCATAACAATAAGCGAGACTACTATCACAGAAACGAGAAAGAAGCTCTCGAGGATCAGAAGGTTCCCCCTCCACAGGGAGAGGAACACCAATAGGGGGTGAGGAAACCACCACTGATAGACGTGACTATCGATCCATTCCAAAGTGGTATGTCAGTGGGGATTTGGGCCCCTACCCTGGAGGAAGTGACGGGACTTTAAAATGGTGTGGAGTCAAATTATCCTCATACTGTCCATATCCTCCTCTTCTAATGTTTGTGTCCTCTCAAAACCGCTTACATTGGCACCTTCTTGTGGTTTCTGCAGAGGCCAGGAGGAAGCATTGTCCTTTCACGTATAATTTCCGTAATTCGTGCCAACAACTCCTTGATTTTCTGGAGGTAGTCATAATGATTAGCAAGTCTTTGTAGAATGGACTGGTGCCAACCACCCCTCCTTGACCACACCTATGGTCTTGGCCACGGTCACGACCACGACCACGACCACGACCACGACCACGACCACGACCACGACCACGACCACGACCACGACCACGACCACGACCACGACCACGTTGCCTTCATTTGCCATTGAATGTGAAATCACCTAGACACTCACTAGGATAGCTTATTTGACTTGGGAACTTTAAGGCAAGAAAACATGTAGAGCTATGCAATAACCTTAGTACAACACCTAAAACAGTAAGAAACATTATATCCTAGAAGACGACAGTAACAACAAAGGGATAGCACTTTAAAGACCTAATGGATACCATAGAACTCTAGGACAAACCATAATATAGACCTCTAGCCCTAGGGCAGAACTTGCTCTAATACCAAACTGATGTAACCATAGATTAGCCACTTACTAATCTTTGATTACAACACCTTGAAATACATTTCGAAACACTTTAAATTCAGATAAGGCTAAATCTTCTACAATTTCAGTCGGTAATCATCCTCAAAACTAAATAAATAGCCTTGTGTAGATCAACATGCAATTTTTAGGAATTTGTTTTAATAACCTAAAAATAAGATTTCAAATCCATAATGGATTGAAAATAGTCCTTAAGCAAAATCAGCTACATAAAAGTTGATCCCGATGAAATTCAAAGTTAACCTACAAATCCAAAAGAAGAAGAGGGTGTATAGAAACTTTAAATTAACTCTGGAGGATCCTCACCACTAGTTCTGAGGTTTTCCTCACCACTACTTCTGGGTTTTTTTTTTGATAACTGTTGACATTTGTATTAATAAGAGAAGAGATACAAGATTAGTCCAAGGGAGCCTTAGGACCGAGGCTCGTGGTAAAAAAGAATTGGTCAAAAGACCATATACAAAATGGGGTTATAAAATATCCCCTTACACAGTATTCAGCACATGTACAAAAAAGATACTAGAAAAAAAGGGAAAAACAAAACCCTGGCCGTGAGAAGCACCAGTAAAGAAGTAGATAAAAGGCCCGACCCAAATAAAGCAGTGGTAGGGCGGCCTATACTTCTTCTTGGGCCAAGGCTCCGTCCTTGCCTAGCAGATCGTCGAATCTGTTCAATGTCCTCAAGATATGTGTCCATGAGATAGGCGTTTTCCTGCAAAGATAGTCAATCTCATCATAAATAGGTGAAAGGTACCAAGGGGGGGGCGCAGTCCTGGAAGCCCAAGAGATAATGTTCCTTGCGTCGCCCTCCACAAAAAGGGAGTGTCCCCAAGATCAATCAAAACTCTGTAGACCTCTAAGGAGGGCCATAGATTCAGCAAACTGCGAGTCTTGGATGCCGAGGTATTCAGAGTAGGAGAAGAGAATGTTTTGATGGTGATCCCTAAAGACCCCTCCTACAACAGCGTGGCCTGGGTTACTTTAAAAAGCAGCCATCAAAATTCAGTTTGATAGCTCCTTGGGGAGGGGGTTTCCAAAAAGAATTAAATTTGTTTTGCTTTGGATTGTGTAAGAGGATAAGCTCCCAATTGGTGAGGAAAGAGTCCATGGGGATAACGTTGAAAAGGAGGTGTTGTGACACCCAGAAGGTTACTAAGGAAGTACCCTTAAAGAACAGCGCAGGACCAGGGTTGACCATTCCCCAAAAAATACGGGCGTTTCTTTCAATCCAAATGGTTCAAGTTGTTGTAGCCACAGTTGCTTTCCAGAGGATTTTACCCGCCTTCGGCCAGTGAGCAGCCAAGTTTAATACAAAGAGATCCTTAACAATTGGGGGTACTACCCAAAGCACCCCGAACAGTTGAAGGATAAGACCCCATAAGTCGTGTGCCACATTCCAATGCAGGAACAAGTGGTTATTAGTTATGGGGTTTTGAAGTTAAGAACGTGTAAAGAAATCAGGGTTTTGAATGTAGATGCTAAATCAGGGTTAAGATTCAATGGAGTTATAATCGGTTAATTCTAGGAAAGACCTATGATTACTTTTAAGGTTTTAGTGGATTCTTAAGGGTAGTGTTTACTGGTTTGGAGGTTATAGAAATAGTTAAAAAAAAAAAAAAGTGAGAGAAAAAAAGTAAGAAATGAGGAAGAATACTAAAGAATTCAAGAAAAGAAAAAGGGAAGAAAAAGAAAGGAGAGGATGAAAGAATTTAGGGAAAGAAAAGAGATAAACGGAGAGGAAGAGAGTAAGAGGGGAAAGGAGAGAATAATTTTTGAAGATTAACTTGGAAAGAATAGACCTTGGGAGGTGCCATGAAGCCTTAACTATGCCATCAATCTAAGAATTCTAGTAGCCCTTCTCTAAGGGCTTCCTTTTCTTCACAAAGTTTTCAAAACAAGTCACCCATAAGGCCGGACTATCCGTCTCTCCCTTTTACATAACTTTAAACAGAATGACTTAATCGTAACTAAAATAATAAGGACTAAACTTTACAACTCCAAAAGGCATAAATACCCTTAGGTAACTAAAATAAATTAACAGATTGACAACCTTAGTTTTCACTCTCTAAAAATTATAAAAAAATTAATTCTCTAATGCCATGGTGCTTTCATTACAGAATGTTAAGAAAATGAGAGGATGGGCAATGGAAACTGTTAAAAGTCATTTTTAATTAAAGCCACAGGATCCAAGTCTCCTAAGTCTATTTGTATGGGCAGTTTTGTCCATAACATATTCTTTGGGCAGTTTTGTCCGTAACAAACTTGTTGGGCAGTTTTGTCCATTACATATTTGTTTTGGCAGTTTTGTTCATAACATAATTTTTTATTAATAATATAAAAAGTTAAGAGGTGCATGAGGATTGATTTTTAATCCTTTCACATGTCTCTCATATCTCTCTCTTTTCTCTTTCTGTCTCTCGTCTCAGATATCTCTCTCTGCTTTTTCTCTTTTCTCTCTTCGCTCTTTAGATTCTCCGACATGGTATTAGAGCAAACTCCTTAATACTTGCCTCTATCATCTTTGTCATTCTTTCTCTGTCTTCTTTGCCCTAGTTTGTTTTTTATTTTTTTAATCATAAAACCCTAGGACTGTTCGATCTAAATCCTACTGTTGTTTCCTAGGGTTGTGTGTGTAGAAGGCCATGTGGATCTGTTGTTAGTGTGGTGATGCTGATGTGTAGACCAAAATCTATAAAGAGATCGTGACTCAGTTTCAAGTTACTGCTAGTCTATGTTACTGTGTGTGTTCTCTCTTTCGATATATACAGAGATATCGTGACCTAGTTTTAATAATGGCAGCCTAATGAAGGTCAATGTGTTCAATGTGGTGTTGCCCTAATTCGTTCAAGTTGAGAACGTGACTACATCTGGAATATAAGTATTTCTCTCCTCTTTAAGTGGTTCCTAACATTGTACTAGGCTTGTGGGAGCGATTGAAATTTGCCGATCCTGTCGTCCTCTTTCCCCTTTATTTTATATGCTCATGGACAAAGAAATTAAATCTAGAATCCTTAGTCTTCTAAAAAATGAAGAGGTACAAAGCACCTCGGTAAAGTTAAATGAATCCAATTATGTTGTATGGGCTCAATTTGTCAAAGTATCCCTTATTGCAAGGGGGAACTGAAATACTTGACTAAAGACAAGCCTAGTAAACCTGATAGTAGATATGAAGAGTGGATGACTGAGAGTTATATAATTGTGATCTAGTTGTGGAGTTGTATGGAATCCAGTTCAAGTGGTTATATTTGTGGCTGCCAACAGGGGATGGCTGTTGTGGCAACTTGATGTCAAGAATGTTTTACTCGCTGGTACTTTATAAGAAGAGGTGTATAGCGGGAGTTGGATGGATGTGTAAGTTGAAGAAAGCCATTAATGGCCCGAAATATTCTCCATTGGCATGGCTTGCAAAGTTCAGTGAAATTTTTATAGCATATGGATTTCGGGCGTAGTCATGCCGATCATTTAGTATTTATTTGGAAACTAGACTCTGGAATAATTGTTTTAGTTGTCTATGTTGATGATATTGTTGTTACTGACAATGATCAAGAAGGAATCAGTCATTCGAAGAGACATCTAAAGCAATATGTTCAGAGTAAGGATTTAGGCCAGCTAAGGTATTTTCTAGGAATTGAAGTAGTTAGATCAAAGCATGGCATTAGTTTGTCTCCAAGGAAAGACATGACCAATTTTTGATAGAAACTGGAATGTTGGGTGCTAGATCAGTGGATACGCTTGGCTGTTCAAGGTAATTGTATGAGGTTCTAGGAAGGTACATAAATCTGGTAGGCAGGCTGTTTTATCTGACCATCACCAGGGCTGATATTGTTGTTGCAGTAAGTATTGTGAGTCGATTTATGAATTATTTGAGGATTCCTCATTGGGATGCAGTTCGTAGAATTTTAAGGTATCTGAAGGGAGCCCTAAGTCAGATGAAGATGTTGAGATGGATGAGTGGCAAGATAAGAAGAGATAGAATTTGAAATAAATGCATTTGGGAGAATTTAGGCGTGGCACCAATAGGTGATAAAATGAGAGAAAGTAGACTTAGGTGAGCTGGCCATGTGCTGTGTAGACTCAGTACAACACTTGTTAGGAGGTGCGGGTTAGTTCAAGTAGAGGGCTCAAAAAGGGCAAGGTATGGGCCTGAAAGAACACAGTTGGTGAGAAAATATATGGGGACTTATGGCCTCATGGAGGGTATGGCTCTTAATAGAGCAAAATGGGGGACTAGGATTCGTGTAGTCGATCCCAATTAGTTGGGAAAAGGCTTTGATGATGATGATGAAGGGAGCCCCAGGTCGTGGTTTGAGTTACAAGCCAAATAATCATTTAGCCATTGAAAGTTACTCGGATGTTGATTGGGCAGGTTCACCATCTAATAGGTGGTCTACCACAAATTATTGTACATTTATTGGTGCAAATTTGGTAACATGGATAAGCAAAAGCCGAGTGTTATGGCTAGATCTAGTGCAGAGGCTGAATACAGAGCGATGTCACATACTATGTGCGAATTTTGTTCGGCTAAAAACGCTGATGCAGTAGATGGGGTCTACTGTTGTTGAACCTATGAAGATGTATTGCTATAATAAAGCTACTATCTCTATAGCTAGTAACCTAGTGTTTCATGTATGACCAAGCATATTATAGCAAACTGTCATTTTATTGGAGACAAAGTTGCTAGTAAGCAGATGGCTACTACATATGCGACATCTAAGGATCATCTGGCATACATCTTCACCAAAAGGCTTGGTCATAATGTGTTCCAAACAATTTGTTCCAAGCTGGGCATGGGCAACATTTATGCTCTAGCTTGAGGGGGAGTGTTGAAAATCATTTGTTCTTAAAATCCTAGGATCTAAGTGTCCTAAGTCTATAGGGCCCATGTCTAGGGGGGAGTGTTAAAAATCATTTATGCTCCAACATACAATATGTTTTGTCCATAACATATTTGTATGGGCAGTTTTGTCCAATAACATATTTTCAAAAAATAGCATATAAAGTTATGAGGTGAATGAGAGTTGGTTTTTGAGCCTTACGTCAACCTTTTCTCTCTCACGCGTCTCTCATATCTCTCGCTCTCTCTCACATCTCTCATATCTCTCTTCTTTTTCTCTCTCGTTTCTCATTTCTCTCTTTAGATTTTGTGTCAGAAACATTTGCAAAAGGGCTGGGGACATCAATAGAAAGGAGGTAACTAGCAGTTGACAATAGATTGTGGTGAGAGAAAGGAACAATACAGAAAGATCACAATAACTGTGGGAAAGAAGTGGAAGAAGATGGTTTGAGGATGTGGAGGAACAAGATAAAAACAGCATTATGGAGAACTATAGCAGTCTGAAAGCCCATCTGACAATATTTTGGAAAGGTTTTCAATGTTATACTGAACTAGTCCAAGCAGGTGTATGGGAGCATTTGCATCTCTAGATAGAGGTCAATACCCCCTCAGGAAGTGCCCTAATTGTATGGCAAATTTTGGCATATCGATTACGCCTTTAAGCTCTTGAGTACGCATTGAAGCAAGGATGTCATGTTATGCATTGTATTTCGTTGCATACACACATAGTGGGTGCGATCATGTTGACTTGCGAATGCTTCATCGAATGATAGTGGATAACATGTTGAGAAACTATTTCATTCTAGCTTTCAGGGCGTGCTCAGGTCTCAAAAGTATTAAAGTTGGTAAGGAGCTCTATGCTCATTCTATGATGACTGCTCCCTCATTGGACTTTCTCAGTTGGAAATTTCTTATTGACTATGTGTGCAAAATATGATGAGTTCGTAGTCGGATGAAAGGTATCTATTACATTTAATTGGATGCATGATTGGGATATCTCATGGATAGCGTGCTCGCATGCTATGTGGATTGGGTATGGGGAAGATGCTTTTTCTGAGAAGAGGAAATTTGCTCTGTGGCGTTCACAGTATGATTGAACATGTGGACTGGATGGTGGCATGGTGTAGCTTGTTTAAGTAGGAGTATGTTACCACAAATAGAATGGCTTAGGAGAGAGAGTGCTCGAACGTATGGAGCATGTTTGTGCTGGAAAATAATTTAGAATATGAAAATAACACTACACAGTCCATCTTAAGAATATGAATCTGGGAGATTTTCTTGCCAATATATGTTTCATCTTCTATCATAAAAAATGCCACTTTTAGCTAAAGCTTCAGCAAATGACAACTCACGCTAGGAGACACCATCCCAATGGTCCTTCCAAAAGCAAACTGATCTGTATGCTTTACATCAATCCGTATAATATTGCAATCCTTCACCCCTCAAAACCTTGTTACCATCCCATTGGAAAAACACATTTTCCTTCATGTGCTCATTGTGACTTCTATGTACCATTCAAACATAATCGATGGAAACTTAGTTGTTGATGCCTCTGTTATGTATAAAGTCCCTCTACATCCTTTCATTTTTCCATGCCATGTATGTATTAAATAGGATGGCATTAATCCAGTTCATGCTACCAAGTGACAAGAGACTAACGTTTCAAGAATGCTAATTACCCATTTTTCTTGTGTCAAACATATGCTATTTTCCCTTTTATTTAAAGCAAAAATATTTTAGATTTGGAGTGCTGAAATTTCAATTTTTATTATCCAGGGTCTTTCTTATTTGCACTCCATTTTCAAGGTTCACAGAGACATAAAAGGGGGTAACATTCTACTTACTGAACAAGGAGAGGTAAAGTTGGGTAAGCGTTTCTGCACAATATTAGCTCAATATTAACTGCTAGATTTGTGTAATGATTCCTTTTGATTTTATTATAGCCATAAATTTCCATGGCTTCTCAAAATGCTTGAATTAAGTCTTGTCCAATGAGTAGTAGTTGACTTCAAATCCTCCATGCTTTTATATTGGCCATTCTATTGTAGATTAGCATTGATTCGGCAAGGGATGACCTCTGATTTTTAGTTCTCATTTCAAATTCTTTAGAAAGTGGGATAATGATGTCCAACTAATGGAGGGGAAGTATGAGGAAATCAGGGGGGAAAGGTGCATCAATAGGGAAAGAGGAAAAGAGGGACAATAATTAGAGGTAATAGGATGCATAAGTAGTTGGTGCTATGGTCATCTTGCCTCAAATTTACACTGATACTGATTTGACAATTGTCAAATTCAGAAACAGAAATGTTTTGTAAAATATGATGAAAGTTAAGGTTCACAAAGGTCATGTGCATGAGGATTCGTATCCACAGTGTAATTGACATTAATCTACTACTCTACCCGAGAGAGTGGCTCCTGTGAATTGTTTTTCAAAGTCTTTGTTTTTATTTGATTGTTTACTGGATCATTCTTGTATGCTAACGTTTGGATTTATTTATAATGATGAAGACAGCTTTTTGACTTTAGCCGTTTCTTCTGTGTTGCATACTCAAACAGGTGATTTTGGTGTAGCGGCTCAGCTTACTAGAACTATGTCAAAACGCAACACGGTACATTTTCTCAAAAATTAGTTGCCATGGAATTTTTTTTACATTATTGAATAAAAATTAATTTTTGTTAACTGTTAACTGGTCATTTCTTGCAATCTTTCTTCTAATGTTATTTCTTTTTAGCTTCCCTGTCCCTATTTTTTGGCTGTTAGTACTGGTTATTCCTTGCTATTGCATACAATTATGTTATATTGAATTTATGATCTCTGCTTGGTGCTTCTTAAACTAGCAAAAACTGGTAGTCCTTGAGCTGCCTGCTTGATTAACTCCAATAGATTGCTGTACTGTCAGCAGAAAGTAAATCTATGATTTCAAGCTTGGTATCTAGCTTTAAATTTTTCAATTTTCAGCTTCATTATTGAAGCATACCGCTCCTCGAAGCCCTAAGTTTTTGGATGATATGAAGCTCTAATTAAAAATTTTCTTCAAGATCTACCATTCTTCTCTATGAATATTTCGAAATTTGGGCATCTCGGGCCTTAAGTCATGGTCTGCAGTGTGGTGAAAAAGTTAATTATATGTTTTACAATTTTTGTTTTCATTTGGGGTGGTGGTAGGGGGGGGGGTGGCGGGGGGTGGTGTTTTTTTTTCGGGGTGGGAGAATACTTGACTTGTATTATGTAGAAACTATTTCTTTTCCAGTGTACCAAACATATGCATTCCACAGGTTGGGTGCTCTTATAACTAAAGAAGTAAAAAAAATGGTCTATATGATAACTTCAGCTTTCCGAAATGGTAGATTCTGATGCACATCTACTAAATTACAAAATAATGGCTTTATAATCCTATCGTGGCAGAAAAACAGTAGACTACTACTATACTAAGTACCCCTGGGGTCCACCTGCTGCCCCCTTCTAGGCCAGGGAATTGGCCACTTGGTTGGCCTTCTGCAAGATGTGTGTGAAGGTGACCCGGATGTTCCTGGAAAGATAAACGATGTGATCAAATAGGGGACTAATCTTGAGGGGCATGGGGTTCTTTTAGAGGCCTAATATAACAGTCTTGGAGGCTTGGAGTCATCTTCAATGATGAGGGAATTATTTGCTTTCCCAGTTTGGCGTACCCTTTTCAGTCCTTGAGTAAGGCTATGGTTTCAGCCATTGCCAAGTCGACAATGCCAATGTGTCTGGAGGTAGAGAATAAGGTATTCCCCTAGTGGCCTCCTAGGATGCACCCCAAACTTGCTAGGCTGCGGTTCCGATGGAGCACCTGCCGATGTTCGACTGGATATGCCCATGGTCCTGTGGTCACCATAGGGTCAATCTTGAGATCGTTGAGGAACTGAAGTTAAGGACTTCACTCCACTTTGTGGCATAATCGCATGCCAAAAATCCATGAAGCCTTTGTAGCCTCTCACCCACAAGATGATAGTAGATGTGATTCAGTCACGGATGGATAGAAGGGTGGATTCTTTACGTTCAAAGATATTGGCATTCCTTCCTTCCCATGTAGACCAGACTGTTGCCAGAACCCAAGATCTCCATAAGAATCTTCCATCGGCTGGATACAGTAGCAGGAAGATTGCCTGGGACTGCTGTTGCGCTGTGCTTGGCATTATCCATTCCCAGCTGAAAGTTTGTAGTAGGCCCGCCCAGAGTGGGGACGCAGCCCTACAGTGTAGGAATAGGCGGGTGTTGGATTCTTCATGGTTCAGGAACTAGGCAACATTACTTTGAAGTTGATATGTTGTGAGTGCCCTATTAGATAGCACGATCTAGTTAAGTACTCATGTTGTGAAAGTGAATATTGAAAGCTCCTAGTTCTCTTTTAGTTGTGTTCAATTCTTTGAGGACTTAATTTATCCTTCTTTTCACTTAAAGGGCACTTTTTTATGTAATTAAAATTTATAATCAATATAATATAATAGAGATGTCTGTGGAGGTCAATTTGAACTCCATAGGACTCTCTCTTGCTCTGGTCTTTCAAAAGTGGCTCTCCTACTCTTTCTTTCTAACCAAGATTTTGATATCTTTTTATTTGTTGTTCTTTTCACTTCTTCTTTCCTTGGTTGTTACTATATTTTTAACATGGTATTAGAACAAGGTTGCTTCGAGAGGTTTCTTTTGAAACTGTAAAGATGTGATTTGGCCGTGCGAAGGTCTCTAAAAGCCATATGGTCAGAAATGCTAGAGCTGAAGGAAAAAATATTGGAGGTATGAATCCCTATATCTGAAAGAAGGTATGAAATGAAAAACCATAGTTTAACGGTTGCTTCATTGAGTTTAGATTTATTTATTTATTTTTAAAAAAGGTTTCTTCGTTGAGTTTGGATGCGAGATCAGAAATCCTAGACTGGTTGGTATGATTTGATGTTGTCTATTGTGGACTCTTTAAATGGATTGAACCATTGTTTGTGATTTGTGAAACTTAAAGTCTTTTTCATGATCTCTAGTATGGATGATCTGGGGTTCCTGTTCAAAGTGTTTTTGAGTGGCTGATTGTTGTGATCAACGTGTTTTCTTTGGTGTTTTTTAGGCTGTTTTGTGGTCAATATGTGTACGAGTGATTCAGGCTATTCTTCCAACTTCACTGGTACTCTAGTGTAACTTCTCATATGGGTATATCCATGGAGATAACCCTGGAATGCAGATTACTATTGTCTAGATCGATGGGATAAATTATTTAGAGTAGTCACAGACTGCTAATATGTTTATTCGTGGAAGAGGCAAGTTGGGGTATATCTGTGGTAAGATTAATGAACCTGATGAAACATATCCTTCCAATGAGAAGTTGGAATTGAAAATCTGTCTTTTTATATCTCGGTTATTACACTCGATGCAACCATCGATTAGTAGAGCTTTTTTTATTCTTCAAACCCCGAGTGAGATTTGGGATTCTGTACATCGAATCTCAAAGCAAGAATGTGGTTCTAGTGTACCAAGGTATGAAATTTCCCATCTTCAACAGTGAAAGAGGTATCTTGTAATCTATTTTTCATTACTTTGTAGTATGTGGGAGGAGTTGGACAACTATTCAAGGTCTTTTTAAAGAAACATGTTGGATCTAGTTGATGGCCAGCTACATTCAATCGTCCAGCTCAGTTTAATGCTCATAATGCTTCATTCGTAGGGAATTCAGCTGCTACTAGTAGAGATCAGCCAATACAAAATGCAATCCAATCTTTGCTTTTTACTGCAAAAGAGATGGCACTAATCCCTAACAAGGAGATTGAAGGTCTTCGCTATTGTTCTCACAATCAGATGCCCATCCGCAACCTTTACTTTATCCTTTACACTATTAGGTCCTCATGTTTCTGCTAATCCTGTCTCCCCTACTTCATCTAGACAATCGCGGATTATTGATTCAAGAGCATCAGATCACATGACCAATGCATATTCCTTGTTTTCTTCCCATTCTCTTTGTTTTGTTACATACAAACTTAGGATAGTTGATGGGTCTTTAACCTCTATAACTGGAAAAGGAATTATAAATATTTCTCTTCAGATGTCATTGTCATCAGCTGTTCATATTCCAGCTTCGCTACAAACTTAATGCCTATCAATCACAAACCAAGAGTCTTATTTGTAGTGTGACCTTCTTTCCTCCCGATCTTATTTTTCAGGATCTGGGTACAGGGAAGGTGATTGGTAGCAGCCATGATGTTGGTGGTCTTTACATTCTAGACTCGACAATAACTACCTCTCAAGCTCAACAGTCCAGCTCTAGTGTTAATAAAGATCAAATTTGATAGTGGCAATTGAAAGGTGTGGCTATGTGGAATTAAATGCTATATATTAAAAACTTTCTTCTTTCCTTCATTATTGAATCTGAATTCCACTTACAAGTTCCACAATTTGCTGTTGTACATGTAAACTAAAACCCTAAATACAACCCAAGACTTATTTTTTACTGCCAGAACAAATATACACAATCCAGGAATAAAAACCAATCTTCCAGTAACAATTTAAGTACAAATTATATTCTTAGAAAGTCACAATAAACATGGAAATATGATTGAAAAATGACAGCAAGACTTACTCGATTGTGCCTAGGGTGACCCCCGTAGGACTTGCTACACCCCACACCCTATTTCCTGACCGATGACACACTTTTTGTCCTATTGGTCTTGCTGGAATTTCAGAGCCAAGAAGCTTGTTTAGGCAGCACCTCTCAATCTAGGGTTTAGAGAGCATCAAAATGCAATTAGGGGTTTACTAGAACCCTTAGGAACAGATTAGGGCGTGCCACAAAAGGCACCTCTCTTTTCTTGGGCTGGGCATGCCTCACTCTCTCACCAAACCCTATCTAGGGTTTTATTGCATATGGCATGCCACCCTAAGATTGTTCCCTTTAAGGGTGGCGTGCCCTCTTAGAGAGAGAGGAGAGAGAAAAAGACAACAAAAGATGAGAGAGAGATAGAGGCTTGTTTGGGATGTGGAGGGGAGATAGAGTGAGAGAGACTCAATTGTGTAGAGAATTAGAAGGGGGGTTCACCTCCTTTTAAAGGCCACATGACCTCCCTTAGGTATATGCCTATCAAATGACTCTCACCTTGACCAATAGGAATTTAAGAAATTTTTGAGGTGAGAGAGAATAAAACCTGAGCCACCCAACCCTTTTCAACCATCACGATGGGAGGAATATTAGGAACGTTATCCTAATATTTGACCTATATCCACTTTTAGTCCAATTAGGATTAAAACAATCTAAAACCTTCTAGAACTTCCTAATATCTCTTTTAAAATTGTAGAAGTCAAAAGATAATATAATTTGGTCAAAACTAGCTCCCACAAAAATAGGCACATAATCTTTACTTTTAAAATATTATCTATAACTAACTTATCTTAAAACATAATGTTTTAACAAAAACTTATGGAAAAAGGAAGGGGGCGTGCCACCCCTGACATGGGAGCCCCCATGAACCCCACGCCCACCCATGAGGTATGGCACACATGTGGGGCTCTTGGATCCAACCCCACATGTTGCTTTCCTTTATCCCATAACTATGAAAATACCCTTTTCAAAAAATATACAGTAGAAAATTTTAAAAATTCTAAAAATTTATAAAATTCTCATAAAGATTTCTAATACTAAAAATAAAATATCTAGAAGTGGATTGTACCAATGGGTCATATCAAATGACTATAAGGGCAGTCCACCGGACCCTACTGTCTTCTCAAACCAACTCCACATAATCCATGACCCACATAATCAATGCAGGAGCTCATAATTGGCTCATCGAAGTTTGGCAATAAACAGTAGAACCACAATCCTAGAATGTGAGTTACAATTTGCCCCCCCTCCCCCTTAAGAGCAAGTCAAACACATGTCACTACAGTGGAAAGGAGGATTCTCCCTATGAATGTGTACATGTATCCCTTTTCAGGGTTGCTTTCCGATAATACGGATGTCATATGTACATGTCATGTACAAGTTTGTTGAGGATTCAGCTTTTGCTCTTACAGGCCTACCTCCGCACACAGGAGACCATGCAACTCTCTTGGCCAACAAACCATCATTGGGCATCTCTCGGACCTCAATAAGGGATGACCCATTATAAACCCTTTTTTATAGTGCCACATACTTATGGGTTAGGGTTTTGGACATGACCAGGAACATAGACCACCTAACTCTTAGTCAGCCAACACACACACTCCCACTCCCACTGAAGTGTATGAACCACCATAAGTGTCTTTTACATGCTCTCACAGCCTTTGAAGGCCACAAACCCCAACAACATTTTTGACTTGGTCATTTGGCTTTTCAGTCCTTAAAAGTTTTGTTCCCTAAGTTGTTGGTTTCTACTAGAGTGTCTAAGTTTCAATGTGAGGCTTGCGAGCTGTCAAAACATTGTAGAAACTCTTATTTACCAAGTAGTAATAAAAGTAATATTCCTGTCGCTATTGTTCATTTTGATGTTTGGGATCTTTCTCGTGTTACCTCTTGTTTTGGTTATCGCTATTTTGTTTTTTTTATGGATGATTACTCTCAATGCATTTGGATCTACCTTATAAAACCAAAGATCAAGTTCAAATATTTGTAAGGTCTTTCATAAGATGATTCTCACCAATTTGATACTAAAATCAAGGTACTTCGATCTCACCATGGTGGGAAGTATTGTAATGAAGATACTTGGATGGGCATGGAGTAATACATCAAAACTCTTGCACGTGTATGGTACAACAAAATGGTGTAGCTGAAAGAAAGAACGTACAACTCTTTTCTTAAGCATGAACATACCAAAGAAATTCTGGTCTGAAGCTGCGCTCACTGCATCCTATTTTATTAATTGGATGCCATCTAGTATTTTAGATTATGAGTCCCATATAAACTTTTCTATCCTGTTTGTCCATTGTTCAATGCTGCCCTTAAAGTCTTTGGTTGTGCTTGCTTTGCTCATTTTTTGGGCAGTTTCTTGGATCCCAAATATGTAAAATGTATTTTTCTTTGTTATCCATCTTTGCAAAAGGGTTATAAATGCTATGATCCAATGTCAGGGAAGAAAGTTATCTCAATGGATGTAGCTTTTTTTGAGTCCACTCTCTTCTTCCCGAGCTCTCTTCAGGGGCAGAACAGTGTGGAAGAAAGGTCCTTCCTCTTCCTATAACTATTATTTCTGATTCTTGAACCTAGGATGACAGTTTTTTGTTTGCCGGGGGGGGGGGGAGATTTCTAATGTTGCTGAAAAGAAAGAATTAAAATTCTATACTCGACGAGAGCAAAAGGAAGTGGAGTTTATCATAGTTGACAAGGCTTCACGCCAATTGTATGCTTCTAATCCAACTAATATTTCCAGACCCTAGTGCGACGATTCTCATCTGCACCGATGCTGTATGCCAAGATAAATGAAGTCGCACTATACACCTGATTAATTTTGTTTCTTATGAGTCCTTGTCTCCTTCCTATCAAGCTTTCATGTCTTCTAGTCTTTTCCTTCCGGTGTTATAGAAGCGTTAGCTCATTCCACCTGGAAAGAAGCTATGTGCGAGGAGATGAGGTATTAATGAAGAATGGTACTTAGGAGCTGATAGATTCTCCTAAAAGGTAGAAGCTAAGCTGGATGGTTGCAAATGGGTCTACATGATAAAATACAAGGCTGATGATATAATTAACAAATACAAGGCGAATATTTGCCTAGGGCTTATGGAATAGACTCTCAGGTGACTTTTACTCCTATGGCTAAGATGAACTCCATTTGGGTCCTTATCTTTGTATTTAGGAAAACGCTTTGACAATGATGATGATATCTTTGGCGGCTAACATGGAGGGGCCGTTACAACAACTAGATATCATGAATGTGTTCCCTTATGGGGAATTATAGGAAGAACTGTACATGGTTCCTCCACCTGATTTCAGGCTCCTAGATATGAGGGAAAAGTGTGTAGATTGAGAAAGGTCATTTATGGACTAAAAAGCAGTCTCCCTGAGTGTGGTTTGAAAGGTTTAATAGTGTTGTCCAAAGAGTCAGTATAGTCAAAGTCATACTGATCTTACCTTATTTGTGAAACATACCAAGGTCAGTACCTCTGCCTTGATTATATATGTGGATGCTATTGTTGTAACATGTAATTGTCCTTAGGAAATTCAATAACTCTAGAACTTTTTGGCAAGGGAATTTGAAATTAAGGATCTAGTCCCATTGAAATATTTTCTTAGAATAGAGGTGGTCAGAGATGAAATTTTATTTCTCAAAGGTATGGCTATGTAGAACTTTAAGTATAAATTCAAATTTTTTCTCTTTTTCATTATTAATAATTGGAATATCTAGTTACAATTGCCACAATACAATGCAGAAATAGAAATGAAACCTACTACAATCTAGGATCTTCAACTCTTGCTGCAAAACAAAATTCATTCAAAACTATATTCATACTTATAATAATATAAATATGAATACAATTAGGTGTCCTAGTCCAGGTAGGAATCCTAATTCAAACTGGACTCTTAATGCAAATAGGGCTTCTAAACAAAAGTATGAATCAAGAACTGAAAAATAAAATTAATAAATAAAATTGGGAAGACTCATTGAACTTTTGCCTAGGGTTACCCCCTTGGGACTTTGCACACCCCACACCCGATTACAAAATGATGGCGCATTTGATCCCTAGGTCCTGCTGAACCCACTACTGGGAAACCCCTCTAGAATACCCTATCACAAAATTATGGGGCTGAGAGCATGGGCTACTACAATTAGAGTTTCTTTAGACCCTTTTGAAAAACATTGGGGCATGCCTCTATGTGGCACCTCCGGTAACCAATACTAGGGTTGGGCATGCCCCCTCTCTATATCCTTAGTGCTGTGTATCACCCTTAGGTCTATATTGGGGGGGGGAGGAGTGTGCCACCTAGAGAGAGAGAGAGAGAGAGGTACGTGTAGAACGAAGGTAGGTAAGAAAGTAGTGGGAGGGTCGTACCTTACTTAATACGTACCGAC
>NW_006500178.1:3678316-3692394 GCF_000471905.2 Amborella trichopoda
ACCGAACTAACTAGGTTAGGGTCGATGCCCGTCCTTATACTTACGTTAGTCTGTGTAGTACCTACGTACGTAGTATTAGGGGGGTAGGGGGAGGGAGTGCCGACCTACGAGAGAGAGAGAGAGAGAGAGGTCTGAGAAACAAGGGTGAAAAGAATTGAGGGGTGCTCCTTATATACGCCATAATGGCTGAAGGTATTGCACTTAGATTAGGATTCAGTTTGATTGAAAGAGTTTCTGGTAGTCTATGAGATGAGAGAGAATCAAATCAGAGCCATCCATCCTCGAAATCACCCATCATGATTTAGGAACTTTGTCCTCTGAATCTTTGATCCATATCCACATCTAGTCAATCAAGGATAAGACTAGTCAAATCTTCTATTTTGACTAAAATTTCTTTTCTCTCACAAAGACATTGTAGAAATTCAAAGTCCAAGAGTCTTGGTCAATTCTCAAAGTCATAAGAATATTTTACAAAACACAATATTCTCTTCTTCCAAATAATATTCTTACGAAATCTTTTCCAAATCTTGCTAGATTCCCCACCAGATCTCCCAACTCATTGGGAAGTATATGGGGCATGTGGGCCACGTGGGCCCCATGTTCAACTCCATGTGGACCCCCACATGTGGGAGCTCGGTCCTTGGCCCCCATTGTGGGTCTCACGATGCCCCTACCAAATTCATAAATATAAGAACTACCCTTTAAAAGGGATTTAAGCCATAAAATAATTTATAAATTTTTTAAAAGATATTTAAAATCATAGCAACATTAATAAAATTGAAAGCAATATTTTTGAAGATCTTAAAAAAAATCTAAAACACTCGTAAAATAAATTTAAAAGTGGATTGGTTCTTATGTGTGCTAGAAACGCTGATTCAATACTATCTTCTCAAGCCAATCCAATGGGACCCATAACCCAAAGTTATGTGCAGGGATCGTGATTGATCCATCAAAACTGGCGAATAAATAATGGAAGCATAGACTCAGTATGTGGATTATAGGTTGCCCCCCAAGAGCAAGTGACATGCACATATCACTAAAGTGCAAAAGGTACTATCTCAATGATTATAGACATGTATCCCTTTGTAAGGTTGTTTCCCAAAATACATGTGTCATATGTATATGTCGTGCAAAAGTTTGTTGATGATTTCACCTTCACTCTTACAAGCCTGCAACTGCATACAGGAGACCACAAAGCTATCTTGGCAACCTTGTAGAAATCATCAATTGGAAGATTTTCATGTTTTCATCCGGCTTGACTTGCACAGCCTCGAGTTCGCAAACTAAAGCTCTAAATTGCTGTATATGCTTGGTTAATTTGCCTCCTTCATTCATCTTCAAATCTGAATATTTTTTCATAGCCGTTGTTTTTCTAGTGTGAGAAGGAGTGGCATAATCTGCCTCGAGTCGTTCATGAATCCCCTTTGCTGTCTTCAAGGGCTCATACTAGAGAGCATGGGTGTCATCCATGGTCATAAGTAGAACATACTGTGCCAAAGTGTTTTTGCACTCCCACTGAGCTTAAGAATCCCTAATGAACTGCCTTTCATAAACATTACCTCTTGGGGTAGTTGGGGATCATCAGTAAGCATTTAGCTAAGTCCTTCTTTGAAGAGGACATAGCCTATTTTTATCTTCCAACTAGCATAGTTCTTCCTATCAAATCTTTTAGACTCAATAAACTCTGCCAGGAAGCTTTTTGTTGTCATGTTTCTAGACTCAAAAATAAAAAAAAATCCTAGACTGACAATAAAATTTAGAGGCTTTGATACCAATGAAAGGAGTGGCTATGTGGTACTGCAAGTTAAGAAATTTAGCAATTTTTTATTTTTCTTTTATTAATATACCTGAATTTCACTTACATGGGCTACAATACACTGCTGTGAATTTAAAATCCTAAACACAACCTAGGATCTTTACTTTTCAAAACAAATGGATATCATCTAGGAGCAATAAGCAATCTTCCACTATGATTTTAAGTACAAAATATGTTCCTAAAAATTTACAAAAAAATATAAAATATGATTGTAAAGTAATTAAATAACCTGAAAAGACTTACTAGAAGATGCCTAGAGTTACCCTCACAGGTCTTGATACACCCCATATCCAATTTCTTGACCGATGATACTTTTTTGTCCTTTTTTTATCTTGCTGAAATTTTAGAGATGGGAAGCTTTCATAGGCAGTATCTCTTACTATGGGGTTTTGGAGAGCATGGAAACATAACTAGCGTTTGTAGGAACTTTAGGAGCAAATTAGGGCTAGGCTTGCAGGCATAGAATCCTCCTATGGCTGGCCATAGTCTTTTTTCTTATCCAAACAGCAAAACCCTAGTTAGGGTTTCAATGTGGCACCCTTGTCTTTTCAAATTTTGGGTGGCATGACCCTTTTTAGAAGGGAGGAGAGAGAAAAATAAATTTTTTATGAGAAAGATTTGGTGCATTGAGGAGAGAGAAATACATGTGTTGACAGAGAGGGGGCTCAGTGGTGTTTAAATAAAAAGAATATCTTCTCCTATGTGGATTAGAATTTCTTCCTTAGGTATTGCTTATCCAATGACACAACTTGACCAATAGGAACTTAGGAAATCTGTGGATTTAGAGAGAACAAATCTGAGCCATCCATCCCATAAATCAACCATCATGATTTTGGGTGGAAATTAGGAACTTTATCCCCTTATAATATGACCCTAGGCCAACTTTTATTTAAGCTAGAGTTATAACCAATCCAAAACTTCCTACTATCTTTCTAAAATCTGTGGGAAGTCAAACTAATTAGAGTTTTAGTCAAACCAAACTCCTAATTAAAACAATTTTTTAATATTTAAAAGATTTCCTTAAATAACCTTTAACCAAGAAGAAAATATTTCACAAATAAAAGCAAGAGGACGTGCCACCCAAGGGAGATTAAGTGCTCCCCACATCCCATCCGTGGGGTGGCACACATGTGGGGCTAGATCCTGGATCCCACATGTGCCCTTATAAATTTTAAAAATTATGAAAATGCCCTTTTGAAGGATTTTACAGCAGAAATAAATTTTTAAAATTCTGAAATTTTTTGTAAAAATCATAAAAACACTTCTAATGCCAAAATAAAATATTTTAGAAGTGGAATGGTACCAATGATCAAAAAATTAACAACAATAAGAGCACTCCACTTGACCCAAGAACCATGATCCACTACGGTTTTCATGTCCAACCTTACAAAGACCTATGACCCACGGTTTCAATGTAAAGGCTCATGATCGGCTTGTCAAGGTTGATTAATAAACAATGGAACCATGATCCTGGATGTAGATTTCAGTATCCCTCTTTAAGAGCAAGTCTAACAGTTGTCACTATAGTGCAAAGGGGGCTCTCTCTATGCATATGTACACATGTCCCAATATAGGGATACTTCCCAGTGATGCGGCTATCATGTGTATATGATGTGTCGAAGTTTTTTGAGGTTTTGGCCCTTGCTTTCACAGGCATACAACCGCTCATAGGAGACCACACCATAGTTGCGGGACCCTTGGGGGAAGGCCTCGGTCTCACCTTAGGAACTCGATCCCATAGTTCCTCTAAAGGATCTTAAGAGGGAGATGGATTTAGAAAATATGGATCTCGCTCCCTATAAAATGAGATCTCGGTCTACATGCTTGTAGGATCCAAGGAGAGGAACTATACTATTAATTGAACTACTGTTCCTCTCCTTAGTATTATAGATTTATTTCTTTAAAATATATTAAGCTGTGGTGCATATCACATTGTATTATGCTAGAAGTATGTATTAATTAACTATTGTTTAATATCATAATAAGTCAATTTATGATATTATTAAACTGTATTATTGTTAGCAAATTGGAGTATTATAACTATGGCATTGGTAATAAGCTAAGGTGTGTGATAATGGATCGAGCGATCATTGGCTCATTCCTGATTTATTCTATTAATTGATCTTGGTTTATGTATTATGGACTATAGATCCCTCCTGGTCAAAAACTCAATCCCAACGTCATGGGATATTGATCCCAGGTATCCTAGGATCTAGCTTCTTAACTTGTTGAATATACAGACGTTGATCCTAACCCAAGTTGCTTCCACCCTATAGCAGTTTGGTGCTCCCCGAACTGAACTTGCTCCCGAACCTGCTCCTGCCTCCAACAGCTATGGACCACATAGTCCTCCTGGCCAGCAAACATCATCTTTGGGCATCTCTTTGAACTCAATAAGTGATGACCCACTCTAAACCCCTTTCGGCAATGCCACATGCCCAGGGGTATGCGTTTTGGACATAACCAGGGCCATAAATCACCCAATCCATGGTCAATCAATACACACACTCCCACTGAAGTACATATTCCACTATAAATTATCATTTTTTAAGCTTTCTAGGTCTTTCATCATCATCATCATCATCATCATCCCAATTGATTGGGGTCGGCTACACGAATCTTGGTCTGCCATTCTGCTCTATTAAAAGTCATACCATTAGTGAGGCCATAAGTCTTCAGATCTTTCCAAACTACTTCCAACCACGTTCTTTTTAGCCTACCCTTTACCCTTTTAAGCCGTTCCACTTGAACTAACTCGCACCTCCTAGCAAATGCGAGTTAACTTTCTAGGCCTTTGAAGAATAGAAAACCCAACAGAAAGACCACAAAGGCCTGAGTTAGAGATTCTCCTCCGAAAGGAATTGGGCTTCACCACTTCTTTTTTCCTCCCCTCATCCTTTTCCATCTCAACTACCAATCTTCTTCAAAGTTTAGCTGCTGCTCTTTGAGCCCTACCCAAGTGCAACATTCAGTTTTATAGGTTCTACCATCCGTGTTGCGTAGAAAATCCTAAGAAGACCAGACATCCATCATCCCAAAATCTCTTTTAAATACCTTCCATCCCTAGTCCTTTGAATCCCAAACTCAACCCTAGTTGCACCCCTTTCATCATTGTTATCTTGCTGAACTGTTGAATTCCAGCAATTCTAACCATGATTAAGCCCTTTAAATTCAAACCTTAAACTTCAACTCGACCTTGCCAAATCCTCCCCCATAAAGCTAGCTTAAGTCCAACCTCATTATTATTATTGTTATTATTACTATTATTGGGTAGTTCAACGGCCCGCGGGCGTAATGGAGCTCAAGACGTCATCTTGTGGTGCCCTGCCATGCTGAGCACTTAGCCTTGTGCCCATTTCTACTTCATTCCTTAATAATAGAAGAGACGAATACATCCAAAACCCACTGTATGGAGTGTTTAGGAAAACCTGAACCCTTTAGAACTTCTAAATCCTAGCCTAAGCAGAACTCCAGATCCTACTCCAAACCATTTCTTTCATGCCCAAAACGCATGTTTCGCTTGTGTAGGAGACAAAGCCCCTTGGTATTATAGCAATTACTATGCGTTATTTGGATAATGTATCTTCTCTACTCTTTTCCTTTTTACAGTTAGATTGATTTAGAAGTGATATTTGCTCAAAATTTCCCTTGGATGTTATCCATGAATTTGCAACCCTGCTACTATTTATTCATTGATGGTCTTTTTTGAAATTATATGCATTGCGAATATGCTTGTGTGTTTATGCTATGGACTATTGTAAAACATTTGTACTTCTGTTGCTTTGTTGTGTAGTTCATTGGCACTCCTCATTGGATGGCTCCGGAAGTGATTCAGGAAAGCCGATACGATGGAAAGGTAACAAAGTCATATTGTTCATTTTGTTATTTGGTATCTGCAAGTACATGTTTTAGGTGAATTTATATATTGTAGCTCACTACCATGAACTGGTATTCTTTCCCGACAGTTACATGCACTTCTTGTGATGACCTTTTCATCTCATTCTGCTTGTAGATTTTCATGCATTTAGATTTTTTGATTGAAATACTTTTGATGTGTTATGGTTATCTCAAGCTGTATGTCAATCTGGATCTATACAATGAGCATAACTTCCTGCTAGCTTCTCATATTTTTGTGTAGATGTTACCAGACTGATACAACTGACAATGTCAGAAGGCCATGGAAATTCTAATTAGTCAGTTCTTTTTCCTCTGCTCATGAAATGCAATCTAACAGCTTCCTTTGTAGGTGGATGTTTGGGCTCTTGGAGTGTCTGCAATTGAAATGGCTGAGGTACTATCTTAAGAACTATGGAAACATTTGTCCCTGTTTTTTATTTGTGATGGGCAACTTTATTATTATTATTATTATTATTATTATTATTATTATTATTATTATTATTGTTTGAACTTAACTTGAAATATTAGCCGAATTTCAGTGTCCTTCCTTTTGTCTCTAATTTTGATGGTTCTGTTTTAACTTTGAGTATTTTTCCCCTCTTTCTTTTTTGTACCTGGGATCTAATAAGAGTTTCCAGTGATTCTCTAATAGTCCATTTTGTCTTTTCATTCTCAGGGGCTACCACCACGATCGACCGTGCATCCGATGAGAGTCAGTATTGTTCTGGAGAACTCAAGTTCTGATTGTATGCATGGAAATCACATTTCAGGATTGTTTGTGCTTTAATGTGAAGCAGTTTTTCTATTTTAAAATAGGATATCTTAGATATGATGCTCTGTTTGGAATACTTTTCTCTAGTTACGTATATATGTGACTTATTCTGGAGATCACAATATAGTGCACAAGTTTTGAATAATGTGAGTGATTTGTCTTGGATGGAAGACCTCTCTTTATATCTACTAGTTTATCTGCTATCTATATCTGTCCATGTACACACATGCACTTGCATGTGGTCTTGTGTCTTTGTCATTCTAGATATTAAGAGGTGGAGACATTCATGTTTTCATAGCTTCGTGAAACTATTGTTTCTCCAATAAAATTACGACTAATGTTTCTCCAATAATATTACTTCCATGAATTTGATATAATGCAACATAAAGGTTCTCACTATGAAGTCCCTCTTGCCCATTTCTAGATTGAAAATTTTGCAGGACCTTGTGTTTCCGCACCTGCATTTTGACATACATGTCCAAAACATGAAATTGTACTGTCCTCTATTGCTTTTTATTCAAATTTTGAGATGGAAGTAGTTGGGAATTACCTATCTCTACTCACCACAACTGGCAAAATCAGCAATAAAGAAATCTAAACATAGATTCTGATGAAGGACTGCCTCTTTGTTATTATGAAGAAGGGAGCAATTTCCTCAAAGGTACATGGCTTCTCAAATTGCCTTTTAAGAGGTTCATCATCATCATCATCATCGCCAAAGCCTTTTCGCAACTAATTGGGCTCGCCTACATGAATCCTGGTCCGCCATTCTGCTCTCTTAAGGGTCATATCCTCAGTGAGGCCATAAGTCCCCATATCTTTTCTCACTGCTCCCAACCATGTCCTTTTTCACCTATCTATTGCCTTTTTTGAGCCTTCCACTTGAACTAACTTGGACCTCCTAACAGGTGCTATACTGGTTCTGTGCCACACATTGTCAGTCTACCTAAGTCTACTGTCTTTCATCTTATTGCTTATTGGTGCCACACCTAAATTTTCTAGAATATATTCATTTCGATTTCTATCCCTTCTTGTCTTGCCACTCATCCATCTCAGCATTCTCATCTCCGCTAAACTTATTCTGCGGGTACACTATTTTTTCACTATGGAACATTCTGCCCCATAGAGCAAAGTTGATCTGACAACTGTAACTTGCCCTTCAACTTCATTGGTATGCGGCAATCACATAAAATTCTAGTTGCACATCTCCAATTCGCCTACCCAACTCTAATTTTATGTGTGACATCTTCCTCAATCTCCATTTTCTTGGATTATCAACTTAAGATATCGAAAGTGCGCTCTTTTTAGTATTTCTTGGCTGTCAATCTTAACTACTTCCTCGTCTCTACTCCTATTATTACTAAACTTGCATTCCATATACTTTGTCTTAGTCTTGCTAATTTTAAAACCTTTAGATTCTAGATCATCCCTTTAAAGTAATACCTTTGTGTTGTTGCCGTTTTGGGGCTCATCGATCAAAACTGTCATCTTTGAACAACATGCACCACGGTACCTCATCTTGTAGGTGTCTAGTTAAGTTTTCTATAGCTAAAACAAGAAGCTACGGGCTCAATGCTGACCCCTGATGTAGATCTATTGTCATTGGAAACTCACTCGTTTCTCCTCTAGTTGTTCGTACATTAGTTAGCTCTCCATTGTACATTTCTCTCACCATGTCGATGTAGTGTCTGGAGATTCGTTTCTTTTTCAACGCCCACCAAATTAAATCTTGAGGTACTCTATCATAAGCTTTATCTAGATTAATTACCTAATAAGGAAAATAGCCTCGGTCGTTGACCTTCTTGGTATAAAATCGAATTGGTTTTCTGATACATTCGTTTCATGACTTAGTCGTTGGTGAATCACTCTCTCCCAGAGCTTCATAGTGTGGCCCATAAGTTTGATCCTTTGATAGTTCATACAATTATGTAGTCTTATTTATTCTTGTAAATAGGTACCACAGTACTTTTCCTCCATTCATCTGGTATTTTCGTTGTTTTCAACACTTTATTGAACAACTTGGGCAGCCAGATAATGCCAATCTCCCCCATACACTTCCAAATCTCTTTCGGGATACCATGTGGTCCTAAAGCCTTTCCTATCTTCTTCCTTTTCAAAGCTTCTTCCAATATCCTAATCCTATGTATGTATCTATAACCTCAGCCCTCATTTATGCAAACTGTTCCTTCTACCGCTATGTTCCCATTATGTTTGTCATTTAATAATTTTTTAAAATAAGTTCCTACCTTTCGTTGACCTCTTCATCCTTCACCAAGATCCTTTGATTCTCACTCTTAATGCATTTAATATGGTCTAGATCCTTTCATTTTTTCTCTCATTTTTGCTAATTTGAAGACATCTTTTTCACCTTTTCTTGTTCCTAGTTTACTGTATAAATTATCATATGCCGTAAGTTTAGCCTTACTATTTGTTTAATGTTTTTTTTAGCATTTTCATATTCTTTGGAGTTTTAATCATTTCTATTACGCTGGCAAGTTTTATAACATATGATCGTTTTTCGCTAATGGCCTTGTGAACCTCATCACTGCACCACCAAGTTTCCTCATCGGAATTTCTTTTTCCTCTAGATTCTTCTAAAACTTCGTTTGCCACTTTCTTAGTACAGTCAGCCATCTCATTCCACATAACATTGACCTCATGTTCAGAGTTCTATTTTCCTTCTTTTGCCTTTTAAGAGGTTAACTCTATTATCTGCAATTTAGTTGAATGTAATCTTCAATGAGAGGAATGAGAGGTTTAAAGTACAGTCTTCTACACATAGGAGAGAAAGTGGTAGGAAGGTTGTAAAATGTGAGAGCCAGTTTGGAGATTCCAATTGTTTACGAGTTATTCCATTCTTAAGTCCCATCATTCATGATTACCAATAGCCATATTCCTGTAATATCCGACTGTACACGAGTAACCCACTTTTTCCACCACATATTTGAAAATAGAAGAAAAACTTCCCACTTATTAAGATAACATATGTTCCCTAATTCATGAATATCCCCATTCATGGATATAATTACAGGTGCATCCCAACCAAACCTGGAAGTGGAAGCTAGGGTTCATTCACCTTTCATTCTAATATGTAGGTTTTTACAAGTATCTACAATCTTCATTCCCCTATACCAGTAAACTTACTAAAATTTTTGATGTGGAAAATGCATGGTATAGGTCCAGTTAGAATAACAGATGTACCATCTAAAACTCCCCATCAAGTTTAGAAATGGATCTGCTTTTTTTGTCACTGCATAGATGCAAACATCCCTAACTTCCATAGAGTAGCAGGAAATAAATACAATGTCAATTTGGTGGAAATGTCAGCTAGTTTTATCTTCAATTTCTGATTCATAGATATGAATAACCTGCTCGTGATTTATTCAGGGTGAAGTAGTAATCCACATGAAGGTATTCTATTGGCCATGGGAAACAGGATTATTGGCAGATTGAGTAGCAACTTGATTGGCAAATCCGTAGGGAGTCTAACTGTCAATTCTACTTTCCCAAAAAAATGGTTTAAGCAATATAAGCTCATATATGTTTCTCTAAGTGCTTGGTGAACCAACCACATTATTTTCTAGCTTTTCCATGTTTCTAAGTTTCCATCAACCATCTTGAAGTTGTATGTTGTAGGTAGACAGAATTGTGCATTTGGATGCCCTCAAATGTTCTCAGACACAAATTTCTTTGCCAGTTGCTGACACTAGCATTTAAGTATCATCAAATCTGTGTAAATCCTTCCTTGTAAGGTCTGTCCTTAGAATGCATTTTGGCCCACCGTATTAATTACATGTATGATATCTTGTCAAGCAATGGTGAGATATTCAACCAACAACCAGTTAATACACGCCAATATCGATAGGAGTTTACCCATAGAATCAATTGGAGAATTGTGCATTTGGATGCCCTCAAAAGTTCTCAGATACAATTTCTTTGCCAGTTGTTGACACTAGCCTTTAAATATCATCAAATCTGTGTAAATCCTTCCTTGTGAGGTCTGTCCTTAGAATGCATTTTGGCTCACTGTATTAATTACATGTATGATATCTTGTCAAGCAATGGTGAGATATTCAACAAACCAGTTAATACATGCCAACATCCATAGGAGTTTACCCGTAGAATCAACTGAGCTTTGGATAATCTTACCCATTCTCGATGAGATCAAGAGTGCCCTTCTATTCAGGGATGGAGATACTATTCCTGGATTTGGCTACTTTGGTCCCTTGGAAAAGTACTTCAAGTGCCTAATATTTGATGTCAAACTTCTATGATAAGTAGTCCTTGAGACAACAAGAACCCATAGCATCATCTTCTTTGAGTACTGTATCTTCTACAAATGCCTAGAGCTTTGCAATTCTTCCAAAATGCCTCTAATTGATGTCGAATAATCGATTGCTTACCCGGTGAGCCTACGTACGGCAGTGTTACTGGCAGGGCCTTGGGATACTTCATGCATGCAATCTGACATCTAATTATCTCTGATATTATTGGGAAGTTGGTCATAATGAGTTGTATATAAAATACAAAAGGTCTACTATCGTTACTAGAGAATGCCTTTTGTTCATATAAATAGCAAGAGAGTTGAGCCTCAGATGAGCTAACAAGCATAAAAAAGAAAAAAAACACTGAAAGAAAAAGTGGGAAGATATTGAAAAATGGAAATGGCTTTGTATATAAGGAATGGAGAAAGGGATCAAGGGAGGGAAATGACATCCCAGGGTTGATATGCTTATTGGCTGTTGGGATCTAGGAATGATTTCTTCATTGGGCCACGACTTGGTCATAAAGTGTGAAACACCCAAAGGAAGAGGTGGGCCACTCACGTCAATGAACTATCAATCTGGTGAAGTTCAGGAGATTGATATTCAGTTATAATTTTCACTCATTAAATGCAAAAACAAAATCATGTCGACAAACTCTGGTGAATCTGCTCCCTAGCCCATAAACCCTCCAATGCTGAGGTATATATACCTCTACAGTACTTGGGAGAGTTACTGTGCCAAATTTCCTGAGTACTGTGAAATCAGGTGAGTTTTAGATGGACTCAGCGAGTCATCAAAACTAGCCTAAGTTCGACATTGTTCTTTAATATACAGGGGGGCAAAATCTGCACCCACTTCCCCCCCCCCCCCCCCCCCTTTCCTTGTTCTTCTTCTTTTTTTTGTTTTTGTACCAAAAACACATCCATTTTGAGCTCAAAATTTTGGCCATTACTCCGTTTTGTATGATCTTTCCGCTATGTAGATCAAATTTGACCAAAAGGCACAAATTTGGCCATTACTCGGTTTTGGATTGACCTAGGAGTTGTCCAATTTCAAAAAGTGGCAATTCCTTTGTAATGATTGTTCCCTAAGGCTATTTTTGGGTACTTCATCCAATCAAGGCTTTTTTCCGACAAAAAAAATAAAATCGCATTTATGTGATTTTAGTTTTGGACTTTGCTATTTATTTGACAATCTCAAGAGCTCAGATCGAGTAGATCCGAATTTGAAGCCTAAATCTGTTTTAGGAGTTTCGATTGGGGTTATTCGAGGAAGCTTTGACAAGGATTTGTGGAGGATTGATTCACCGAGCACGAAGATTGGGGATCACCCTCAAAATTTTGGGTGAATTTCATATTTTTTAATTTAAATTCATATGATTGATTTCTTTTGTTGTTGTAAATTTCATTTTCAAATTGAATTCATGTAATCCATATTGTATATTGTACGTTTTTCTTTTCTGATTTTCCCTTTTTGGAGATTTTTTTTTTCGCCTCATCAGCAGAGTTGACTCAAACTGTCTTGAGCCGCTTGGGCTAGCTAGGGTCTGAATTCTGCTCCCGAGCCATTTTTTCAAACATTGAGAAATATAGAAGCAATCCATTTGGTGTTGAATGAAATGTTGACCAAGAATATTGCATGGGTCTGAATTCAGCTGCCAAGCCACTTTTTCAAACATTGAGAAATATAGAAGCAATCCATTTGGTGATGACTCTTTATTGTTGTATGAAATGCAAGACAAGAATATTGCTTCCAATTTCACATCAGGTAGTATGGTTGTTGCTAAAAACAGAAAACCATGGCATCTTGGACTTTGTCTATAAAGCGTTATGATTCTTTTGAAATGAAGAATGTCAGTGGATGTTTACAATCACATTCTGTTTTTTCTTCTGGACTTTGATTATAAGTTTTTTGTGACGTGTTAATTTTTGTACTGGAGACTTAAGTTGTTACCTTGAGGTTTGAAAGCCAAAAGTATTTTTGTTACATTATATGATATCTAAGAAATCTGTCTTATGGTTCCATGTTCTAAACCTAATTCACTAATGTGAAGCTTACTCTGGTCTCTAGAATCTACTTTACGTTCATCGATATTGTCCTTCGACTTGCTGAATTTAGTTTTACTTGAACCAGAGTGTAATAATGGTAGATATGGCTCAGTTTATTTGTGTAGTAGCTTTTCTGTTCTTCTTATTTCTATTTGTGGGATAGTTTATTTTATTAATTGTTTTTAGCTGTATTTATGGCATAAGTTATTCTTTTCTTAATAATCTTCCTTGTCAGGCAAGTGGGTTTAAATTTTGGTTGGCATCATTCAAAAGCTCATGGCATCTTATACTATGTTTTCCTTTTGGTTACAAGCATCATGTATTAATGATTAACTTTCTTTTGATAGGTAATCTTCATGATTTCCAGTGAGCCTGCGCCAATGCTTGAGGATAAAGAAAAATGGTTTGCCTTTGCCTTTTGACTTTCAAAGTTCTATATACTGAAAATTCACTTACACTCCAAGTGATATTTGTTGGTTGGGACCCCAATCCATAAGAATTCCTCCACAGCTGAGCGACCTTCCAAATTATCCGACAACCTTTCCTTAGATTGCACCATGAGTCTTGGTTGGTCCAGAATACTCCTTGAGTGACCATCAAATTTTAGGTTTAGGAACACACACACACGCACACATGCACGCACAACTCTTCCCAGCGCCTATAGACGAAAAACTATAGGCAAAAAAACTCTTCCCAACGCCTATAGGCAGAAATGAACACACACACACAACTCTTTTTTTTTTTTGAGGAATGTTGACATATGTATTTCTGTAGAGAGAAGGAGTACAAAATTGTGTTTATCCGAGAGTTCCCTCTAGGCGGGATTCTCAATAAAAATTAGGTCAGCAGACCCAGTGCAAAAAATTGGGTTATAAGATTACCCCCTTACACACACACAACTCTTCCCAACGCCTATAGGCGATATGAACACACACACACACACACAACTCTTCCCAACGCCTATAGGCGAAAATGAACACACACACAACTCTTCCTAACGCTTATAGGCGAAAATGAACAGTGATTTCGCCTACCCTCATCACCATCCAAACTTCATCGCACAGTTGTCCGGTAGTGTTTCAATTTCCAATTTTTTTCTACAAATCCAAATTGCTTGAAATTTGGAGCGTGTGTACATCTCAGTGAGGCGCACCTAATAAAAATATGAAAAGTAAATTACGTAAAATAATAAAATTAAATTAAAATAACCCCGTAACCTTAACTTAGAGGTAGTCTGTCGATTATATTTGTGATTATTTTTTACTTATATTTATTAGTTG
>NW_006500178.1:3692414-3736352 GCF_000471905.2 Amborella trichopoda
GTTAACGTTAACGTAACGTAACGTAACGTAACGTAACGTAAGTAACTAGAACTACGAACGAGACGAACGAGAGAGAGAGAGAGAGAGAGAGAGAGAGAGAGAGAGAGAGAGAGAGAGAACTCGTGCCAGATTGGATTTTTTTGGAAAATCACTTAAAATGGTTTTGCAATTAATCCACTTTGGGGGCCTAAATGCAATTGGGAAAGAAAATAGACACGCCTTGAGGTCAAATTGCAATTGAGCAAATGACAATTTGGTCGAAATTGCAGTACAGCTCAGAAATCAAAAAGTGCCTTAGTTGAGAAACCACCTCAAGAATCCAATCCCTTTCTAACAGAAACATATTCCCTTTCGGGGGGCACTCCCCTTCCTGAGATGCAGTCGATTTACGATGCTTAACTAACAAACTGGAGATGGAAACCCAACACAATTTTGATGCTCAGAAATTTGCAACCATGATCCTTACTCATTTCAGCTGTCACTTTGAAATGTTAAATCAAGTCTAATGTATATGTCTTAACTATGATCAGGATTTAGGCTACTTAAAAGGCATCATTACTTTTATCTCTTTAGTCATATATTTTTCTGTGCTTTTGTATCTCCTGCTTTCTCTTAATAGTGTTTTGTATTTTTAAAAATTTTCCAAAAGTTTATGTTTTTTAGTGGTTTCTGTTCCATGAATTTAGTGTTAACCTTGGACAAGAGTGTGAATGAGGGAGCTATATACATCATGATAGTGCGTGTGAGCTATGTGCAACTAGCTCCATCTTATTTTCCATTATTTATTATTCGACATACGGCATTTTGTATTAAACTTCTCAATAGTCCTTAATTAGGTTGGTCGCAAGTGCAGGTCACTAGTCTTCCATGATTTTGTTGCAAAGTGCCTCACAAAAGAGCCTCGTCTACGACCTAATGCCACTGAGATGTTGAAGGTAAAGCTAGAACATTCCAAATCAAGGAATGATTCTTTACTTTGGCTCCATTTTTATGGGGTTTACCCTAAACACTGTAGATTACAGAATCATCTCTCAAGATTGTTCATTTCTGAGGAAATTATATTCTTCTGAATGGGTCATTATCATACATAACTGTAACTGTTTCCAAAATTTGGCTGACAATGGCAATAGCTAGAAAGTTATTATTTGTCAAGACAATCTTGTCCCTCGTATATATGAGTTTATGTGCCTATGTTTTTTTTTTTGTATATACTGTAAACTGATCAGATTCTCCTACTAAAATTGGGAAAGGAATAGCAAATAGTTTCATTTGAGGTTCCTGCTTCAAGCCACATTGATCTCCTTGTCTGAAGGCATGCATAGGTTGGATGATGACTTGATATGCATGTTATTGGATTCCTTGACATTTGGTTTTATTCTTCCTCAAGAGTGGGGCAAAGCACTTGTGCTGCATGAAGAACTAACTAGAGAACTTCCAATGAAATCATGATTAACTACCAGAAATGAAAAAAATTATTCTTGTAAAGCAATCATTGTCAGTAAATTGAGACAATCATATCCGGCAGACTTGTATGGAATGAAATTCTGGCAGTTTCAAGATTGACTTTACTTGATTCGTTCTTAGTTCATGAACTGGGCAAGTACCATTAAGATCCAAATAGGAAGTGGCTAACAGGAAAGTGTCTACAGTAGAAAATTGCTGCAGACAACCTGTATTGATTGGTATGCTAGGTCCAATTAACACTGATAAACTTATATAAGAAACAAAATCTAATAAGACGATAGAGTGCTGCAAAACATGAGTTATCACTTGAGGCTTCTACCAACCAAAAGTAAACTGTGTTGAAACATTTAGACTAGCATGTCAATGGTCATCCATTGGCTTCTTTTACCTAGCAACAGCGTAAACTCATTTAAATGTTATTCTTATTTAGGATAAATATTTTAACTTAGGGCATCTTACCTATTGTTCTATGTTGATTCCACTCATCTTTTTATGTAAGCTACACAGAGTGACCCCTATATGGCCAGTCTTTTCGGTTGATCTCAGTTTAATGAGGTGTTCGCAAAATCGAACCGGAACGGTTAACCAGGCATGGGCATGGAAGCGGTTTAACCGGCCTAACCGGTAAATAGGCCGATTCAACCGCTCTAACAGGGCAAGTCCCGGGTGGTCAAAAAAGTGTTGAAAAAAATAAAAAAAAATACCAAAAAATCTGATAAAATATGAAAAACATATAAAAAAGGAAAGAGTTTATATATCCATCGGAAAATGTTGTTTTAATGTTGAAAATCCCTCTGATTGTTGATCTCGACATCGAGATGTATGACTAAGAAAATAAATGGATTTTGAGTCTCAAAAATGGTGCATCTTACAACATATTATCTAGACCGTCCATTTTCAATATTTTCATATGTTTATAGATCTACTTGATTTTAACTATTTTTGGAGTTCAAAATTTAGAATTAGATATAATAATAAATTTTGAGATAATCCTAAAAATATTTTACATAAAAATTATATGTTATGATAAAATTTGAAGGTGCGCCTTAATTGGATTGTTTATGGTTAGAACCTTATGGAAACCACACCCTATAAAAAATGATTAAAACAAAACACATTCAAATGAAATTGAAAAATAATGAAAAAAAAATGGATTTTAACCCATTTTATATTTTCCACTGGCTATTTTTAAAATTTTCTAAAAAAGATGGGAAAATATAAAAGTGAGTATTAATGACCAAAATTTTTTTTAATCTTTACCATAATGTAAAGAATATTTAAAAATGCATTACAAATCAAATTCCTTATTTTTGAGAATTTATATATATTTTTGAATTTTTTTTTTAAAATACTGGTTGATCACTCTAACCGCCCAAAACTGGAACCGGCCACTGGCCGGTTCCGATCTAACCGAGCGGTTAGCGGTTAGATCGGGCGATTTTGCGAACAATGGTTTAATGTTATCAGATTATTACCATTGCATGTGGATTACTATCCAACACACTTTTAAAGGTGCTGTGGGCTATGATGCACACAAATTTATGTAATGAAAACCAAAATATGACAATGTATTATGAAACTTCTTGGAAACGATGTATCTGAAGTTCTGCACTTTAATTGCTGATAAAATTCAACTTTAATATGGATTTTCTGGTTATCCTTCATATAAAATGTCTTATTTATTTTCTGAGTATTGAATTCTCGAGATATTCCTCTAGTTTTGTCTTTGTGTACATAGCTTTCATTGGAATAACTAGTCTTGCCGAGCTAGATGATGTTTTACATACCTAGTGTCCTTTTGTTGAGCTTAAGCAATATATGAAGTATCTTTATCTGTTCCAGTGCAATACAGGCAACTTGTGCAATGCCCTCCAACAATGGTCTGACTTATAAGTTGCAATGAATTTAGTCTACTAAATTAAGATAAACATGGGGAATTGTTTGTAGAAGCTACAAAACATGTCTTTTTATACATGGGGAATTGATTGTAGAAGCTACAAAACAAGTCCTTAGAACAATATTACATTTACTATCACAGTCCGAAAAAATTTACTTTTGCCGATATAAGATGGTTTGTGTCTAAATGGTCAAATGATCAACTGCTTCATATGGGGATCTTTTTGAGTCCTATTCTCATGCGGTCAGCAAAAAGTCATTGATTGTCAAATGTTAGTGCCAAAGCTGAGTATCATACGATGTCATGGCAGCTTGACTTGGTTTGGGCATCTTCCCAGAAACCTTCACATTCGGTTTTTGTCCATCTATCATGAACTGTGAAAATAGAATTGCTTCTCAAATGGTCGCAAATTCAATATGTAATGTTTGTACCTTCAATTTTCATCTCTTCATCGTCATGGCAGAGATCAGTTCATGATATGGTTTGATAGTGGATTAACTCTTAGCTATGTTTTACCAAGCATCTTTGTTGTGATCAACACATCTCCTTTTGTCATCAAAAATTTGAATTGGTATAGTGACTTTGCAACTGGCTTGAGAATGTGGCTTGTAAACTTTTTTTTTTTTTGGGTAATTCAGTGGGGAAGACAGGCCCCTACCTGGTTTTTTCAATAGATTAGGGAGTTTCATTTTGAAAGTGTTAGTTAGGGGTGTCAACAGTAGGAATGGATACCACGATGTGGTAACTGGGTGTGGGGATGCTACCACCACAACGCCAGCCCCTTTCCTGATGTGGCTTGTAAACTTCTATAGCCAAACTACATAGGGTTAAGGTTCAAGTAATCGTCAATATGAAAGTATGAATAACATGAATGGACTGAAAATATCAGGAATGGCAATTAATAGTACTAGTATTATCAGTACCAATGACCAATATTATCAGTGTTTATTACCAACAAAAAAGAGTATTATCAGTGTTGACACAAACAAATTCACTTAAATACGAGGCAATTTGTGCTGCTATGATAATTCTAAAAGGTGTGGCTATGTAGAATTCCAAGGTATAAATTCAAAAAAAAAATTCATTTTCTTTATTAATAATTTGGATTTCTACCATACAATTTCCACAATAGAATACAGAAATAGCCTACTACAGTCTAGGATCTTTAACTCTCTCTTTGTCAAATAAAACTTTTATATTTATAAAAATCGGAATTGAAACTTACAATGGTAATTCTAATTATTTATTCAAAAACAGAATTCAAACTTACAATAAAAAATTAGGCATTCTACTAGAATTAGGACTCTTACTATAATTAGGACTTGTAAAACAAGTATAAATCAAGGATTGAAAATAAAACTGGGAAGACTTATTGAACCTTTACCTAGGGTTATCCCCTTAGGACTTAGCACCCCCCCACACCTGATTACTGGACCAACAATGAACTTGATCCTTAGGTCCTACTGAATTCTTTGTAACTGAGAAGCACCCTTGGAATATCCTCTAACTAATTTATGAAGCTAAGAGATTGGGCTACCATGATTAATGTTTCTTTAGACCCTTTAAACTTTTGGAGCATGTCGCTATGTGGCACCTCCCCTTTTAAACAAGATGGGTCTGGGCGTGCCCCCTCTCCTTGAACTAGGTGGGGTGTGCCGCCCTAGGCTCCTATGGGTGGTGCTTGCCACCCTAGAGGGGAGAGAGGAGACTAGAGAGAGAGAGAAAGAGAAAGAGAGGAGAGAGAAGGCTAGAGAGAGAGAGAGGGGGAGGTTCGAAAAACATTAAATAGAATGAGGGGAAGACCCCTCCTTATATTGGCCTTAACGACCCTAGGTATTCCATTGAAATTAGGGTTCAGTTTGACCTTAGGATTCCTAGGTAATCTGTTAGGTGAGAGAAATAAATCAGAGTCATTCATCCTTGAAATCAAGCATTATGTTTTGGGAAGAAATTCAGGAATCTTATCCTCTGAGTCTTTGACCCATAGCCACTTCTAATTTGACTAGAACTAGATCTTCTAGATTCCCATGAAATTTGGACTCTTGCTCACATAGAAATCAAAGTCAACATAAAGATCCAATTCGAAGTCCAAAACTCAGGGTGAAAAAAAATAAATCAACATCATAAGAATATATTTTCAACCAAGAATATCTCACAAAATCTTTAGTTAACATTCTCAAAAAAATAAAAAAAAGCATATCACAAAATCTTACCCATGATTTCCTTTAACTACATTTTTTATAAAATTTAAGGAATATGTGGGGCGGCGTTCCACCTTTGTGGGGCGTGTGGCCCATTTGGGCCCCATGTCCCACTCCATGTGAATCCCCTATGTGTGGAAGCTGGATCCTTGCCCCCCCCAGGTCCCACCATGCCCCTACTAATTTCTTAAATTTTATTACTACCCTTTACAGGTTATTAAGCAATCAAATAATTTATAAAAATTCTAGAAAAAAATATCTAAAATCATGGAACTATAAAGAAAGTTGAAAATAATATTTCTAAAGTTCTTATAAATTCTATAACACTAAAAAATATCTTTAGAAGTGGATTGGTACCAATAGGTCAAGAAAAGTGACTATTAGGCACTCCACCTATTCCACGATCCGTGCTTCTCAAACCATCCCAACAAGTCTCATGATCCACGGTAATGCGCAAGGTCTCATGGCCTGTCAACGTTGGCCAATAAACAGTGGAACCATGATTTTAGTATGTGGATCAAAGGTTCCCCCATCCCTCAGGCACAAGTCACATGCACATATCATGATAGTACAGGAGGAACTCTCTATGCATATGTACACATATCCCTCCATAGGGTTGCTTCCCAGAATATGGCTGTTATATGTACATGTTGCATGGAAGTTTGTTGAGGATTTGACTCTGTCATAAGCATACAACTGCACACAGGAGACAAGAAGCTCTCTTGGCTTACAACCATCTTCTCTGGGCATCTCTCCGTCCTCAACAAGGGATCTATGCTTAGGGGAGAGGGTTTTAGACATGACCTGTGCCATAGACCACCCAACCCTAGGTCAACCAACATACATTCCTACAGAAATGCAATATTGACTATATTTACTATTTTCTATATGCTCTTACATTCTTTAAAGGCCATTGACCACAACATGTTTTTTTTCTTCTAAACGTTTCCAGTTCAATTTTCTTCGGGTTGCTTTGATTGCATCTAGGGCAATTCGCTATTAGCCTAAAATATTGGTAAGATTGGGATTAAACTAATGGTATCAGATAGTGCTAGGCTATTATTGGCATAATCATACTTTTAAATGTCAAACAGCACATGCATGCCTTGACAGAATCATATCACGAGTGCTTATGGCTTACTGTATGTGTTCATGAAACGTCTTCCTTCTTTCTTTACAATCTTATATGTCACACATATTATTCAATAATTATGAAATAAACGCTTTTTTACGAATTACATTGACAATACAGCATAAGTTCATTGAGAAATGCAAATGGAATGCTTCTGTAATGCTACCGAAGATTGAAAAAGCAAGGATCATCAGAGCTGCAATGTCTGCCCAAGCACTCCATCAAGTCCCAGGAACCTCTTTTCCGGGAGGCAGTGTCAGTGTCATATACCGCTTGTAGCTTTTACTTCTCACACTACATATCTGTATCTACTGACATATTCCCTATTTGGCATGCCTGGTCCTCCTTTCTTAGGATATCAATGAAAGTCATGCAGACACAGTACCAACTGAACCTAGTAAAATTCCAACTCATGAAGTTCGAGATGAGACCAGCAAGGTCCATGATGAGGAACCACCAAGAGAGGGTATGCCTAGGACCTTTCTGAAATATTTTTGTTGCTAATGTTCTATTGGTTAAATGAATGTTTTGGGGTAGTTTGCCTATTGTAGTTTGGATGATATTAGAACCTGATTCATCTCAAGAGCAAAGAATACTTGAAAGAATGAACTGCACTCCATATAAATGCATTATTAAGAAAGGATATTTGCATACCACATGCACTTTGTATTGTATTATGATTGTCTTTGTATCCTAGAGGGTGTACTTCTCCATTATGTTCCATGTGGATGAATGTGATTGTTTGTAAGACATGCACATCTTTGTTGTTAGATAATTATTACTCATTAAACAGAACTTCCTTCTCATTAGATTCATGGTTTGACCTGGAATCAGAGCAGTGTGGGGACCAGCACAGGGGCACTAGAATTTGCATCAAATACGAAACATAGTTTGGGGAAATTGTGAATTTGTTTTAGCATTAGTGCAACAAGTTTCTTCACAGTTTAAGAAAATTTTGATTCTACTGACTCTCTTGGAGCCACTTTGGTTTCAAACATTGGGCTTTATTTGTAGTTGATCAAAAAGATCAACTCCAAGGTAATAACGTAGGTAACAAAAAATGATCTGCATTTTATTCGCCCAAAAAAGTGCAAGAAAGGGACCATTCTTTTTCCAATATGCAGGGAGTGTCATATTCAAAAAGAATGAATTTCCTTCACCCTGAAGTGCTCTACCTATCCCTAAAGTTTTCCAAGGTTTCAAAAAACGCTAGGCGGCCTGCCTAGCGCCCAATGCCCAGTGCCTAGGCGGGCGCCCTGCGGTGCAAATTGTTAGTTTTTTTTTTATATATTTGCTATCCAAATGCACATATATGCATATATTTGTTTCAAAATTTATAATTTATTCCATTTGAAATTGAAAATATTGCAAGTTCGCAACATACCTTTTTATATACAAACATATCACATGTCTCAGCCTCTCAGGTAATCAGGTTGAGAATAAACTTATTCAAAATTTTGAACCATTCAAAACATTTAAAAGTCTAATAGGCTACTGTAAGGTCTCCAACTCTCATATTCTGCATATTCCATATCCATAAGGTATAAAATAAACCATAATAACATCCAAGTCTCCAACTCTCCAAGTCATTAACAAACTGACTTCCAAAACTAAAAGGGTATCATGCTAAGGGTAAGTATGTGACTTCCAACTCTTTAACATACCTTTTTTGTAAACTTGTGCATCATGCTAAGGGTAAGTATGTGACTGTATATGAAGATTGTAACCTCCTTAGCTTTAAAAATAATTCCTTTAATAGGAGGCAATTCACCAATTGCCTCAAGCCTAAGATCTACGCAATGTGCAGCGCAAGGAGTCCAAAATATGCGAGGCCTCTTTTGTCGAAGCAAATGGCCTGCAGCTAGATTGGGAGCAGCATTATCTATGACTACTTGAATTACATGTTCCTCCCCAACCTCCTCAATACCCTTATCAATGAAAGAAAATATATAATACGCATCATGAAGATCATTGAAAGCATCGATTGAGTGCAAAAAAACTGTACCCGTGGGACAATTTACTAATAAATTCATGTTACTCCTCCTCCTATCACTCCACATATCTGTCATTAATGAAACCCCAAATTTAGCCCACCCCCCCTTATGAGTCTTGAGATATTCATTAGTGTACTCGACTTCTTTCTTCAATAGTAGCTCTCCAATATTATAAGGAGTTGGAGCTTTCAAACCTAGCCTAAATTGCCCAATTATTTTCAACATTGTATGGAAGCTATTCAAACGAGCAGTGTTAAAAGAAATAACCGCATGGTAAAACCACCGGGCAATATACTGAATCACCCTGACTCTATCTTCTTTTTTAAACCTGTTTTCAATTGCTACCTGTTTTTCCCCCTTTCCCTTGCCTTTCTCAATTACTGTCTCAGGGCTAGGTGTAAAAACACTATCTATAGGCCCTCTCGTACGAGCCTTCTTAGACCCAAAAGCCCTCTTGGTCTTAGAACTCTGAGTACCAACCATGGCTACCTCTTCTTCTCCCTCTTCTTCAGTTTCAATATTATCATAAAAAATATAAGCCCCTGACTTTAATTTTGCTATATCCTTTTTTTTTGCAACTTTTTTACTCGTGTCAGCTTCAACTTTTTTGCAACTCATGGCTTCCTTCACTTATAGTACGGGCACTGATAGTATGGGATCAACTGGTGCAGTTTATCAGGCCTACGATTTGGTCCAAGTTTGAGTGCATTGTAACAAGCCATTTATGCATCCTGATGATTTCATCCTCCCTAAATTTCTCGTTGTAATAGGTAATAGGTATTTCATCTTGTATATATCTGGCTATATCTAGAATACCATCTATCTTCAGAAGAAAAGCCAGTGTTTATTCCTTTTACAGATCTGTTCCCTATTGGTCTGGACTATCCTGCTGGTAATGTCCTTTATTAGGTAGATTGCCTCTGGTGTTTGGTAGAAAGTTTCTCTATTAGGATATTCTATTTTTTGTGATATTGGAGTTGGAATATTGGAAGCATAGGAGAACAGAATTAGATGGCAAGAATTATTGTTTAATCATTATAACGTCCCATTGATAGCCCAATAAGGCCTGGTATTATCATTTGGAGAAGGAAGTTGTCATGATTAGTTCACAATTGTCACTTAGAAACTACATGTGCTCTCTAGGATGGAACCCTTTACCAGCTTGGATTTGAAACAAGGATTTTTTATTATCTCAATTGAAAGTGGCATTGATTAGTAATGGTATAAACTGCTGAATTTGAGCAGCTTAGAGCATCTACTTTGCATTTTTTTGCCCTTCTGCCACCTGTTGAGAATGCTTTATCGGGCCTGTGACATGAGGTGATCAATTTGACATTTTTTTTGTTGCCTGTTACATATTGTTAAGGAGTCGTACCCAAGGGAGGTCATAACCAAGGATATGTGGTAGAGATGTATTGTCCATTGTGTGTCTCTGTGGTCTTACACTCGAACCCAATCATTGATTGTAAAGCTAGATGGAGAATAGCTAAGAACTAAACTGTGCATTAGGGCAGCTGTAATAGAAACTCCTTGGATGGTTCCATCTTCTAATGGCTTCGTCTTTTAAATCTCTGCATCTTGACTTGTACTCTATTAAGGGTTCATGTTGAGCATCTTATCCCAGGTGTCAAAATAAAGTTGGAGTCTATTTTTTGAATTGCTGGGGAAAACATGTAACATATTTAACCATAAATTGATACAATAGGGGATCATAGAATAGTTACAAAGTCTTTTATCTGAACATAAAGCCGTAAGCATTTGGTTTACTCTTATATATTCTTAACAATGACATATTTAAAATTTTTTCAGGAGAGTCTGGAACTTTCATTGTCCATATGCAGTTAGAGCGGGAAGCTAAGGAAATAGCGCCTGCTGGTACGAAAGATATGACGACTTCCATGGATGTCAGAATTCCTTCTTCTCATGCTTTAGAAGATAGACAACCAAAGTTTGAGTAAGTTTTACTTGATTGTTCTCACATCTATGTCAATCTGATATTCATTTTTTCTAATCTTCTGACAGGTCTGTATGCAGTTTTTTCCTATTAAGTATTTATGTTAGGTCCTGAAATCATCTCAACTTTCTAATAGATTGAGAAAACAAGTTATAGAAATTAATGATTTACAGTCTTAAAATCATGTTGTATATGAGCTTCCTTGAAGTCCGTGGAATATTCTATCCAACTGAAATGGCTAACGAAGGACAATGTACTGGGTCCATTTCATTCATTTTAATTTCTGATGCTCTCTATTTGAGACCCGTACTGTATGCAAAGCTGGTTCCTTTTTTTATTTGGGTTCAAAACCAATCACAATATGCATCTAGGTCGTTATTTCATCTAGTTGATTTCCTTGAGATGTTCCTCAGAGTTACTGTATTCCTTATTTTGGTGCGTTCTCGTTAGTGATAAGGTTTGAAGTAAAACATTAGCAAATATACTTTGATTCACTCAGAACCACATTAACATGCCTGCCATACTTAAATGTGTCACCATAAGTTAAACAATCTCTAGAAATGGTCATCTATGGATCTATATATAGAAGGTATCTCAGTCCCACTAGACTTCAGCATCAGACACTTCTATATTATAACTTAAAGTTTATGGAGTTAAAAAAGGGAACCAGAAGTGATCTTTATTTGACATTTTTGCATTGGACAACTCTTGCTCATCATAAATCCCAGACTCCATTAGAATGGAAATGAATTGACTCCAGGGGCAGCAATTTAGGATTAGAATTCCCAGCTGGATTGGCCAGCAATTGTAAAGAATAAAAAACTGACCATTGGATGGATTGTTAGCAAAAAATGACCAACAAATTGAATATGATGACTGTGGTAGTAACCATGCATGGGAAGCAAAAAAGAAAATACGGTTGGAGCAAAACCATATGGTCCTTTCATTGACGGTGGCAATTTTTAAGTGCAGAAAAGTTCTATTTGTGTGGTCCCTGTTTGTGTTAGAAAGGGGGCTTTGAATCTAGTGTGCATGAAATACAGTGCAGCCACATTGGAGATAAAGGGTTTGGAGTTAAACATATGAAACAATGATATTCTTCAACTCTGAAACCATGCAAGAAAAACTACTTTTATGGCAACATAGTTGTATTTCATTCATTACATGTCTGATGCCTCTTATTTGACCAAATACACAAGATCCTAAGTACTCATGATGTGGTGGGGTTTGAATAATGGTCTCAAATGCAACTAGAGAAGAAACCAATTGGTCAGATGTTCCTTATTTGTTTCTTATAAATAAAAATGCAATAACTTGTGGTATCCTTGAAGGGTGGACATGGAAAGAACTTCACCTGGTGGTGTTCCAAGCGTGGCATCAAGTCATCTACCACAAGACATAAATGACTCATTCCCTTCTCTAGACACTTTTCCTGAAAAAAGCATGCAAAAAGAAAAGGCTGCTCCATTGCAAAGAGACTCTGGTGACCCTCAGATGGGGGGTGAGAGCACTTCAGGCAGCACATTGAAGACTGCAACCATTGGTCGCCAAGGCTTTGCTCTTCAAGATAAGGTAATCCCCAACCCATTTCATATCTACTGCCCATTCCAAAGGAATTATCACTTAAAATTTTTACTCAAGTCTAACAGAAGTTTCTTTCTTTTTATTTGTAGTTGTGGTCCATATATGCAGCAGGAAATACAGTGCCCATACCCTTTCTGAAAGCAACAGATATATCTCCTCTTGCTCTAATATCAGACAATGACAATGGAGATAGAGATCCAGATGGTAATGGCACCACTGCTTTGGAGGCCATTCAAGAGCTATACAGTGGAGATGGAACAGCAAGAAAGGGGAGGAGGGCCCAAAATAATGAGGTTTCTTTGTCTTTGTTTCTTCCTGCATCTTTTTTTCTTTTGATGGCAACCTTGTGTGTTCCAGTATCGAGTGATCCTTTCCATTGAACTCAAGATTGCAGCTTCTGTTTCATCAGAATCTATACATATGTTTTCGGCAGGTGCCTTTACCTTCGAGTGTGCATAAGAGATTGACAACAAGTTCGACACTATTCAACCTTGCACAGGCTTTAGCGTATCATAAAATGTATGATTCCAATGGATTTCCAATTAACTCACCTTTTTTAATTCATGAACTGACATTGATATATGGTATCTTTATGAAAACTTTTCACGTACGTGTTCTTTTTGAGTTTTTGTATTTGAGATCTCTATAGATCTGGATGGTTTACATTATGCCAGCTGCCTTTTTGGTATTAGTTTTTTCATTTTATTTTGTTTTAAATCAAGTTCTTTTTTCTCCATGCACCTTATGACAATGATTGGTTTTCCTATTCATGGTTTCTTTCCATATTCATGGTTTCATGAAGTAAAAGTGAATTCTGAGACCTATCTTAAAATCCCTGTCAGTACTTGATTTATTTTTATTTGGTGGTGGGTTGACTGCTGTTTTCCCTCTTGTTTGCTTTGAGTGCGATTGACACTCATATTATGTCATCTGATATCCTCGTGTTTGATGTGGCAGGTGCTATGATGAGATGCCATTGCAAGGTTTGCAAGCTGCACAAGAGCAGCGCACCATTCAGAACCTTGGTGATACTCTAAGGACTATCTTAAGATTGTAACAGTTTTTCTTGAAAGAGATAAATTTGGGTCTAGGGTATATGCATTATCTTTCATATTTAAAATGTGGTTTAGGTAGTAAATATAACTGAAATTTTCATGGAATCATGGTTCTTGACCTCTATCTCGCACACACACACATCAATGCCAGTTGGTTTTACCAATTTGAGTTGACAAGCTGATATTTGATGATTTTAAATCCCAAGTAACTGGCCTCAACAACCAAACCGGCTCTGACCAGGCCCTTACTACCCAACAATCAAGGCCAAAAGAAACAAATATAAAGAAATAAAAGAGAAGGTTCCCAGTGGATTGAATCATTCGAAAAGTAAACAATTTTATATTGTTTGGCACCTTTATTTTGGTGAGGACAGGCTATTCTAAGTTAGCATGCTTGTCCTTTGTGCTCCAAGACTAGCCAACCGAGCAAAAGAATAAAAAATATAATGGAAATATAATATCTGATCTATAGTGTAATCAGTTGGGCCAGATGATTTTTAAAGTTAGATAATTAGGTTGTTTCAATTGGATAAAACAAACGCAATGATTTAACGACACAGTACGTAATTTTTAATAATAATAATGGCACTAGTAATAGATATTTATATAAATATATGTATTTCATATTTTAAGCTGGAGTCCCACTTGTTTAGGGTGTATGGCTTATTTTAATTTTTATATATTTCTATACATTGGATTAAGCTCAAATTTAGGGTATTTGTAGTTCTCCCTATTATGCACCAATGAAAAATACAAAATAAATGAAATTATCAAGATGCATCTTACATGCTAACTATATAGCATTTTACTCTTTTTCAACTATTGTAACTCACGATCATGTATGTTTTGATCTAATTTTTGAAATTAATCAAAAGAAATAGGTAAAGTTTTAAAATTTTAAATAGTTCATCTCTTGTTATCCTGATGAATTATCCAAAAAATTTATTTTAGAAGAAACTAAATACCCCTTAATCTTAAAATGGTATCTTACGCTTTCTCTTATGGGTGTAATTTCTATAAGGTTGCAACCTTAAACAATCCAATTAAGGCGTACCTCCAAATTTTATCGTACCATGTAATTTTCATGTAAAAAATTCTTAAGATAATCTGAAAATCTATTTTCATATCCACTTATAAAAATTTAAACTCCAAAAAGGGCTAAAATCAAGTAGATCTATAAACATATGAAAATATTTAAATTGGACGGTCTCGATAGTGTTTTACAAGATGCACTATTGTTGGGATTGAAAATCTTCTTTTCTTTTCTTTTTTATATATATTTATACATTTTGATGTCAAGATGATCAATTAAAGGGTTTTTCAACATTAAAACAACATTTTTTGATGGATTTTTAAGGTGCATATGTAGTTCTACATTTTGAGGTTGCAACACTTATATAAACTTTTCCCCTTCTCTTATTGAAATATAGAGATTAATTTAAATTTTCAAAAATAAAATTAGGATTTTTTGTAAATTTTTAAATAAAAATAATAATAATAATAACCACAACAACAACAGCATTAAGAAAAAAAAAATGACGACAGCAAAATAATGTTTTAAGGTTTGAAAGAAGATATAATGAGAGAAATATGGAGCCATGCTTCCTAGGAGTGATTCCTGAAGGGATACAACAATGTTTTGAATAGAGATGGTCGCCTCCTTTTTCAACTAATGGAATATATTTACATAGGATCACAATGGCCAATGTTTTATGGAATCTTTGGAAAGAAGAAATGGCAGGACCTTTAAACGTATATTCAGAGAGGAGGAGCAATTGTGCCATGCTATAGCTTCAATTACTACTTGGGCACTACCATGTTTTAAATACTACTTGGGCGTTAGCATTTTTCAAAGAAGTAACCAAGGAATTCTTCTTGTCCAACTATAGGGACTTATTGAATCACACGAAAAAGAGGGTTATAAGGGATGGTTTATAAAGAGATCATTTATCTTATGTACATGGAGGTCACAATCATTTTTGTCCTTAAATTTCGAGATGAATGGTTGTAAGAATGTCATTGAATAGACACAAAATTCTAAAAAAAAATATTCTCAGACTTCGTGACTCACTTTAAACCATCTTATTTCATATCTAAAGAATGAGAACGATTGTGACATCCACGTACAAAAGATAAATAGTCTCTTTATAGACAATCTTGAGTTATAAAGCTATCTAAATGGGTCCCCGCTAATGAAAATTAGGTGAGGTTTAACTTTAACGGCATTGTAAAGGATGATGGCCGAACAACTAGTTATGGAGGACTACTAACAAACAGCTATGGATAAATCTATGGACTTATCAAGGCAGGCTACAACCATGCTCAGTTAATGAGACAGAACTTCGGGCAATTAGATTTGGAGTCACAAGATTGGAGGAAAACACATCAAGAGCGATGGTAGAGAGATTCCATTAATGTTATTAATTGGTGTAAGGAGCTGGAGAAGGGACCATGGCTATGGAGCCAAATTATGGAGGAGATTCTATATGCCCTGTGAGGTCTTCAGGTGGTCTTCAATTGTATTAATAAAAATAAGAAAATATATCTCATAATGTTACAACCTTACAATATGGCAATTATACCAAATCATGAAATAAGAGAAAGACATAAAATCTGACGGTCTAAAATGCCAAACTATAGCATTAGATAAAAATGTGGCTTTCTTAACAAGTGTATCCATCACAATGTACTCGAAACGTTCAGATCCTTAATGATACCTTGTCAACATTAAAATGAATAAATAAATGAATAAATAAAATAAAATAAAAATCCTAGGAGTGAGGGTGTGCTTGGAAACCACGTTCAACTTGTTTTTTAAGTTGAGGCTCACATGAATGAATACTATGTTGACCCATGTATGTTTAACATGTCAACCACATGCATGTTTTGTACGGGACTTGTCATCATCATTCATTGGAATTGGAGGCCTGCTTCAATGGCTACTTTAATAATTAATTGTCAATGGAAATTCAAAGTGGAGTAATTAAAAAAGGTTGCAGCTCGTGGGATGCATTGAACGCTCTGAAATATATGGTTCAGCAACTGAGGTCACACCAATTTTTTTCAATTTAAAAAACTTGCTACTCTTGTGGGAAAGAGTTCTTTAAGCTGCAGTTGAACATCAATGAGATTCACAGTTAAAAAGTTGAGAGAGAGATGTTTGGGGAAGAGTCAATAGGGAATCTCGTTTGTGTTCAAATTATATTCTATGTTTAGAGATTGGCATTCCCCAATAGGAGAAAGTTTATATAAGATTGCAACCTCAAAAATCTATCAGAAAATGTTGTTTTAATACCTTCTAATTGATCATCTCGACATCGAGATGTATGAATATGAAAAAAAAAAAAAAATTGAGTCCTAGAAATAATGCATCTTGTAATGTATTATCTAGACCATCCATTTTTAAGATTTTCATATGTTTATAGATCTACTTGATTTTAACCATTTTTGGAGTCTAAAATTTTATAATTCGATAAGAAAATAGATTTTGAGATAATCCTAAAAAAAAATTTCACCATAATTACATGTTATGATAAATTTTGGAGGTGATTGTTTAAGGCTAGAAACCACACCCTTCCCAATATAAACTTATTTGACATGGGGAGAGATTCAACAATCTCGAAGATTAACTTTTCTCACTTCTAAACAAATGCTTCTCAACCATTTCTCCACAATTGCATTGGAATTGGGGCCATAAAAGGACAAGAAAAAATACATTGAAAAGGCTCCCCAAGAAATATTACTACATTAACTAAATAGTACAAGTACTAAGCTCCCCCGGAGCATACAATGTATCTTCTCCATCGCTTAAAACATCTAATTTTTTTAGTCTAAAATATTGGAAAATACATAATAATTACTAGATTATCTTTAAAAGAAAGAAATTTGAATTTTAAGTTTTGTGACACTTAGATCTAACCCTTCAAAAATTGAATGGTCTCTATTCAATCTTTAGACATAAGTTCTTTCTAGAAAGTTTATTTTGAAAAGAATTTGGCCTAGATTATTCTATGGGTTATAAAGATCAATATGACACACTTCAAAAATCTACTAGAAAAGGCTATTTTGATGCTAAAACATCCTCAAATCAGTCATCTCGACCTCAAGAAGTATGGACATGAGAAAAAAAGGCATTTCAAGTATGGAAATAGTCCATCTTGTAATGTACTCTGGGCCGTCAATTTTCAAGATTTTTCAGGTGTTCATAGATTTGCTCGATCTATACTCTTTTTGAAGCTTTAAATTTTATAATTAGATATGAAATAAAGTTTCAAGCCATCACAAAAATTTCAATACCGAAAAAAATATATTCTGAGTATTTAAAGGTGCGCCTTTGATTGTTTGGAGCCTCAGCCCTATACAAACCACACCCTTAATATATATATATAAGGGTAGAAATAAATTTTTACATTTTTACATTAATGCTATGTGTTGAGGAGTGGTAGCGTATGTAAACCTAAATTAAAAATATATTAACTTTATTAAATGCTTAACAAAATACAACTTTGTAAGTTTACTATTATCAAGGGTAAAGGATAGCAAAGGCTTTGTCAACTGCCAAGGCGGTTTTCTAGAACCAATGCGAATAGTTGTTCAGACCACAAAGAACCATGTATTGAATTCCAAATAATTTTTGTTCAGGGTTTGGTTCATATCCTGCATGGAGGCATTTCTTTAATTTTTTGAGAATAGGAGGGGCCTCCATGGAGGCATTTCTTTAATTTTTTGAGACTAGGCAGGGACCATCCTCACCAAAAAGTAGCGGACAAAATCCCTGATCCAATGCAACTGTTGTTTCATAGTATAATGAAACGACACTTCTAAAAAATCATGTTTGTGGTAGTTGTATGACTTCAAATTTTGCACACACACTCTCTTCATCTCAATAATCAATCCCCCCTCCCCCTCCCCCTCCCACTCCCAAAAAAAGTTCAATTTGAACCTTATATATGATCAAAATGAGTCCCCTCCAAAAACAAATCTAGACCATTCATTTTGTGAATTTCAAGATCTTAGCTTTTATAAACTCAAAATAATTTTTTTCTTTTTTAACATTATTCATCAAATGATAATAAAGCCGTCCAAAAAAATTGGAAATGAAAAAATACTTCTAAGGCCTAGATCTAAGCATCTCACCAAAATGAACGGTCTATGTTAATTGGGCTAAAAAAATACTTTTTAAATTATATTTCCATTTTTTTTTCTTTCTTGTGATTGATGATTAGAATGAAAAGAGTGCATATTTCAAATTTTGGATCAAACAAATGGCCATGAGATGGTTTTTAAAATTGTTGCATCATATTACTATACAACGGTTGCATGAAATCATATTACCATACAACAGTCGCAAGTGTGTGTATGTGTGTAAATATGTTTGGGTCGGGTTGACTTGGACCCAAACTCGACCTAGATCCAACTGAGGTCTAGTGTTTTGGACTCGGGCCCAACATAGATCTGACTTGGGTCTAAGGTTTTGGACCCAAACTCAACCCACCAGGTCCAAAAGTTGGACCTGGACTCGAATCCAGATCTATTTGAGCCGCTGGATTGTCGGCTCGACCCAATCTGATTGCCACCCCGAAGAGTCATTTTTCAAGACCTTTGCCATTTCATTCTTTTTCATAGTTTTTCTGACATATTGAAGTTGCCAAAAGTCCAAGCAAGACCTTCCTTTTGCAAAAGGATCTCGTTACATCAATGGGCACATGATATATGGTCTAGAGAGAGAGAGGAGCCCATGATAAATGGTCTAGAGAGAGAAAAAAAGTTGACACATTTATAGGCTTGAGAGAAGAAAAGGTTGGAGTCTATATGAAACGAGACACATGCCGCAATAGGGAGAGGGATGATCCAGCCAGCTCAATTCCCTATGCAGTTTGTATAGAGCTGAGGCTCTAAACAATCAGCATACTTTCAATTGGTGTTTTAAAACTAAAATTTTTTATAATAGCTTTAAAATATATTTTTATTTTTATTTATAAAATTTAAAGCTTAAAAGATAGTGCAGATGAAAGAAATCTATAAAACTTGAAAACTTTGAAAATTGACGACTTAAAAATACATTACAAGATGCACTAATTCTAAAACTTGGAATTATTTTTTTTCTTATGTCCATGCATCTTGATATCGAGATGATCAATTCGAGGATATTTAAGTATCAAAAAAATTTCTTTTAGTGAAATTTTTGAGGTGGGCTGTAATTTGATTGTTTAGAGCCTCGGCTCTATGTAAACTTTTTCTTATAAGGATTGCCTCTATGGGAGCATAGTATGTATTTATTTCCTCATTTAAAAGGCCCACTTGGTGAGTACTTTTTTAATCTGAAATTCAAGAACCTGAGAATCACTAGATGATTATTTAAAAATAAATAAATAAAATAAAAAATATTGAATTTTTATTATTTTGATGCTCCCATTAAAATTGGATGGTGTATCTTCAATTTTGAGACGTCACTTTTTTTCGTATGTAGAGAGCTAACTCGGAAACGCTTTGGAGGCCAGTCTACAGGTTGAAGAGGTTACAACCCTAAAATTTGGGGTCCTAAACGTACTCCTCCATTGGTTTTTTACCCAAGGGAGTAGGTAGAAAGCATACACCTGCGGGAGTATAAAAACCTTTGGGAGTTTTTTCATGCTTAATACCTATGAAATCATTCAGCTTTAAAAGACCAGGCTGTGTTTCTTTTTCAGGATTACCCAAAATTGCGTAGTAAGGTTTTCTGAAGGTCACAAATTTAGGGTGTTCATAATGCTCTTTTAGAGAAAATACATAGACCATTTACCATTAGTATCGGGGAGTTACAATTAATGTTGACCATTAGATATGAACTTGGCTGGCTGCATTTATTTCATCAACAATGCTAAAACTTTAAAAGAAAATTTCTCTTATACCTCAATTAATCAGAGATTTGGTTCCAGCTTTTCATCACTAAGAACGCGCTTTTATACCTCAATAGATTTGAGGCCCCTTTCATATGAAAATGGATATAATCCTGATTTTTTTTTTTTTTTTTAACATTACCAAAGCTGTAGTCATGGTTAAAAATGAGAATATGCTTTCCGTGAGGTATGGTGTCTACCACTTTCCTACAAGCAAACATGTAAAAGGTGGTGGACTATTGAGAGAGACTTTTGTTTTGGCACCCAGCATGTTTATGTTTTTTTTTTTTTTTTTTGATGTCCATATAGCAAGGGTGATCACTTAGTGCAATGGTAAAAAACTCGGGTAGCCAGAGCGGATTCGAATATTGAGAGTGGCCACTTTGTGCATTAAATCAAACGTTAGGACCATTTAGAGCCCACTCCTCCCCCGACCCTGTTTAGGTGGGACTCGTACTAGGTTACAGCCCTTTAATGTGCATATAGCCTGTTTTTAAAGGACTATATTGCACACTTATTCCCTTAGGCAAAAGAATTGTTTGGGAGAATTTTTTTGATATGATATTTTATTATCTATTTAAGAATCACTAGATTACTTTAGAAAAATGGATCGTAAATGCTTCAAGATTTAATGTTGTTCCTAAAAAAATTGGACGATAGTCGATCAATCTTGTAAGGCTATTTTTTTCAAGCACATAGAGTGCAATATATTTACCTTTCAGTTATTTATTAGGTTTAGGAAGTCATCTTTAAAAATTGGAGTCCCAAAAAATTCCAAAATTAAATTTTACAGAAGGGAATAAATAAATAATATACTCCAGCACAGAAGGAGTACGGGGTGCAACCACATTCCCAAGACAAAGTGAGGGCTCACCACATCAATTTGTACATGGATGAATCTCTAGTCACCTATTCACATGGAGGCGTACAAGTCGATCCCCTTATGTTTATCTGTTAGAGAGGGAGAGAGAGAGGTCGCTCCCCATGTTTTACGCAAGACAGAGAGAAACGGTGGCAATTGGTCAGGCCAGCTTGGCTCTGACCTTAGCCTTGTTAAGGTCGGGTCGGGCAAAAATAAATGAAAAAAAAATCAAAATAAGCACAAAAATAATAATAAGGACCTTAACCATGTTAAGGTTGGGTCGGGCAAAAAAAACAAGTGAAAAAAATCAAAATAAAAACAAAAATAATAATAGGAGGCCAGGTGGAACTAGATTGGCACCGATCCTACCTTAACCCTCAGGCCAAGTTTGTGGCCCAAACCCTACTTTCTTAAGGTTGAGGTAACCGGGCACGACTAGGCCACCTAGCCCATTGCGAGCCCCAAGAGAAAGAATCTCTCAATTATGTCATATCCCATGATTTATGGGAGAGACATCCATGAACTTCACCTAAAGGCTCAGATGAGAGAGAGAGAAAAAGAGGGGCCAATTCACTTCCACCTAGATAGATGCTTGCACCCCATGCCTTGAGGCCACAAATTTCCACAAAGTGTGGTTTGTATGAGGTTGCAACTTTAAACAATCAAATTATTAAGAGACACCTCCAAATTTTATCATAAATATAATTTTGGTGTTAAAGATTCTTAAGATGGCTTAAAAATATTTTTTTATCTCTAATTATAAAATTTTAACTTTTTTAAAAAAAAATTCAAATCAAGTAGATATATAAGTACATGAAAATCTTGAAAATAAACAAGAGAAAATATCTCCATAAATCTCACTTTTAAGTTTTATTTATCTGTAAATTCAAGGTTTTAACACCTATTCATAAATATTTATTCAAGGTTTTAACACCTATTCATAAATATTTTATTTATTATATCTTCAAACCTCTAGACCAACTTTATCTTATTTTTTAGCCCAAATAAATTTTACAAATACATCATTTTTAAACTCATCTCTCCATGTTTTTTTCTCTTAGCAATCTCTCAAACCGCTCTTTCTCTCTTCCCCCAACTCTCTCTCCCTCCCCGTGTCTCTCTCTCCCCCCAACTCTCTCTCTCTCCCGATGAGAGAAGCAGGTGAAGATAAAGAAGGAGAGAGAAAGCTAGATTTTTTAGAGAGATTATTTTCAAATTTGTTTGCGCTAAAAAGTTAAAATAAAAATGAGTAAACATAGTTTTGAGGTTAGAAGATACAAAAGAGAAAATATCTATATTGTAAGATAGGTTTTGAAAGTTTTGATCTATAAAGAAATAAAATTTAAAAATTGCATCTATAAATATATGTTTTCAATAAATAATCCACATAATATGTTATAAGATACATTATTCTTAAAACTTGAAATCTTTTTTTCTTCACATATTTATACATCTTGAGGTAAGATAATCAAAGGGTATGCCAACATCAAAACAGCATTTAATAATGAGTTTTTGAGGTACATATTAATTATGCATTTTAAAGTTGGCAACATTATATAAACTTTTTCCCTATTTTATTATTATACAAATCAATATACCTTTTTTAATGTTATTATTAAAATTCATTAATATGTCACTATTAATTAACGAATGAGTAAGAATGAAGACAGAGGTGGGGCTCAGGGCCGGTATATGTATACAAACTTTTTTATATAAAAACCCCATTTCTCCACTCTTTCTAGAACGCGTAGCTTCAAAAGAGGATAGAGATAAAATAAAGTTACACACTTTATTCCTTCCCTCAGTCTTCAGTAAATCTCAAAAGTTTTAGAGAGAGAAAACAAAGTTTAGAGAGAGAACGAGAGACAGGGATTGACTGCAATATACACCCACAATCTTGGTCCCAAAACCCTCACGCGTGTTCCTGAGCCAGCCCCATTACAGGTTTTCCTACCAAATTCAATGGAAAAGTTGTGTTTTACTTCTTCATTCATGGCCATGGATCCTTGGAGATAAAAGTTGGGCTAAAATCTGGGAAGAATCAGTGTTTTTCAGTTCATTCATGTCTATGGATCCTTGGAGATAGAAGGGAGTGCCATGGAAGAGAATCAATGGAATGTAAAGCTCAGAGACCAGCGAAGGCGCTCGAGAGGAGCTCTCGACCTGCGAATCTTTTGCTTCACCATCCTTTTATCATTGGGGGCCTTCCTCTTCCTGTTATTCTCTCTCATGGTATTCAGAGGTCAGTGTTTCTGATAACCCTGTTTGTTTCTTCCACCACCCAATAAGAATCAGCAATTGGATCTTTGAAAGTTAACATGTAGAGAGAGAACCCAATTTGTGATTTGGGTTTCTGAGATTTTCATTAATTCATGAAAATTTAGATGTAGAGAGATTAGAGAGCAACCCATTTATGATTTGGGTTTGTTTCTTTCATCAATTCTTGAAATTTTATATGTAGAGGGCATTTTGTTACTGTTATAATTCTGTGAAACTTTGCCTTATATAGCAAATTCGCACTTATTGCTGGAACGTTTGATTTGTGGGTTATTTTCAGACAAGAATAAAAGGCTTTCATCAAATAAAGATGTTTATAGAAAACCAAACTTGCCGGTGCCGTTTATTCTTTTTGAATTTATTAGATACATGGAAAAATAGTTCTTCTTTTTTTTTCCTTTTTCTTTTTCTTTTTCTCTTTTTTTTATTTTACTTTGCATGAGAGAAGTTAAACCCCAAGACTTCTGTTCCTACAAATTGGGTGTGTGGCCAGCCAAAGGCCTGGTTAGAAATGGTTATTTTGGTTTCTGTTTTGCCATCAACCAATGAAAATTAAAAAATATGAGAATGGAAGATATATGTAGAGAGAAAAGTCTCTGAACAGATACAGAGTGTGAGAAGTAGTCCCCTTGGTGTTTAAATGTCTCTTTTAGGCAGATCTTCTGCCTAATATCTTTCTTTTCTTCTGGTTGTTGCAGAGTCTTTCCGGCCAATTTTGATTGTGCCTCGAATTTCATCCTCCTCAGCCATGGCCATGAGTGCCAGAGATAGCAGATCGAACAACAACGGAGGGTCTCATCCTCCACTTAAGCTTTATGATCAAGTGGTTTTTCCAGATCATGTACTGCTGATAATTCACCAAAATCGCGTCCCCACTCTGAACACGCATCAACTCAGTTGCCTTTATGAACACAAATTAGAGGTCCCGTCTGAAATACTGACCCTCCCTGTTCTCTCTATTGACCGGGATGATGAATCGAATCTACAAATAGCCAGATGTCCCCTCCCCCCAACCAGTTACTCCCACCCTCGTCTCACTTCGATGGCCAATAAGCCAGAGGGGGAGAGGAGTGACGACGGCGATGAAGAGAGAAGTGTCAAACTCTCAGAAGAGGTTTCCCCTCCTCATTGGGAGACTCTGGTTTACGAAGCCATGACTGATGGAGATTCAGTGGTTGTGTTTGCTAAAGGCTTGAATCTCAGACCAGACAGGGCCTCTGATCCCGCCCAATTCCTCTGTGTTTTTGGCTGGAATCTTAGTAAACCCAAGTTTATCTTTACCACCAAAGCCATCACAGCCGCTCAGGAGGTAATCAGATGCTCCCTTCCTCTAAGCATTAAAACAAAGCCCTCCAAATCAGAGGGAATAACCGTTTCTATTAAGACCCAAACCAGAGGCATACTCGCCTCTGTTGCAAAGTTAAAGAACCAGAACAAACATAGGAGAGAGAAACCAACCTATAAGCACACCATGTGTGTGTGCACCATGTTATGGAACCAAGCCCAATTCCTCAAAGAATGGATCATGTACCATGCCGAATTGGGAGTGAGTAGATGGTTTATATATGATAACAATAGCGATGATGGCATAGAAGAGGTTCTTGGTCCTTTGCGTCAAGCCTACAATGTGACCCGCCGTACCTGGCCATGGCTCAAGACCCAAGAGGCCGGTTTCTCACATTGTGCAGTGCAAGCCCAAAGAGAGTGCAAATGGGTTGGTTTCATGGATGTTGATGAGTTCTTCTACCTTCCATCCACCTCTCACAGTGAAGGGCCTCCCCTAATTGGGATTTTGAATGAACAGGCCAAAGAGGTGGGTGAAGTTCGTACATCTTGCCACAGTTTTGGGCCTTCAGGCCATAGGCGAGCCCCTTCAAAAGGGGTTACAGTGGGCTATACGTGTCGACTTGGTAGCCCTGAGAGGCACAAGTCGATAGTTAGGCCCCGGGCCTTGGACAGAGCCCTGATCAATGTGGTGCACCATTTTCACCTGAAACCTGGGTTCGTCTTTGTGGACTTACCAAGAGGGGTTGCAGTGATAAATCACTACAAATATCAGGTCTGGGATGTGTTTAAGGCCAAGTTTTATAGGAGGGTTGCTACTTATGTAGCAGATTGGCACGATAAGGAGAGAGAGGGTTCAAAGGACCGGGCTCCTGGGCTTGGGACCGAGGCAGTCGAGCCACCCAATTGGGCTCAACAGTTTTGTGAGGTGCTTGATACAGGGTTGAGGGATTATGTTATGGGGAGGTTTATGGATACTGAGACCAGGTTGCTCCCATGGGAGTGAACCTCTTGATGTTGAAGGGGTTATTTGAGAGAAGTTGGCAGTGAGTGTAGATGAGATCTGAGAAATTTGATGATCGATTGATTGCTTCGAGTTGATTTAATGGTAGTTTGAGACTATTGACGCTGATGTTTGTCACTATTTGAGATTCTTAGCGAGACGGCAGTGAAATCAAGAGAACAAGAGTCTTAATGTGCAAATCAGTTCTCATTTTTTCTGCTAGGGAGTCTTCATTAGCAAATTAATTCAGTGCCTATGGGGGAGGAGAAACGGGTGAGGATGGCCTGAACTTTTTCTTGGTTATGGATGTTTGGTTCTAACAATGGGTCTACTGCCTCTCTCAGGATTTGTTGAATGAACTATGGTTTATACTTCGTACACAAAGATTCATTGAGGTTGAGTTCCTAACATTGTGTCTACTGTGTATCTCAGGATTTGTAAAATGGAGGGTGGTTTGTACTTTGTATACAAAGATTCATTGTTTTGCTGTACTTATTTTTCAACATTTAGTCTATGAAACTTCCTATATTCAGAATGAAAAGTTGCATTTATTTGGAATTGCTGCACACTTGATTACTAAAGCTCATCTCTCTCTCTCTCTCTCTCTCTCTCTCTCTCTTTCACACACACTCATGCGGCCATCTGCACATTTGGGCAAATTTACCAGGATGAAAATTCTTCATATACCAAGGTTTTCAATTTGTAAATGACTATGAATGAGACTAAACATTTATGGGGCAGAAATCAGGGAACCTTCAGTCAAATCTAGTATTCGTTCTCACATGTAGTTGCTGATCTTTAGTTTCACTGCATAGATTTGAGAGTTGCAAGTAAATTGGAGCACTCGAACACACAGATACTTATCAACACTAGCTCCACTTGTAAGGCATGATCACACCACTTTTTCTAATTGTACGGCCTGAACTTGGTGATGCGTGAAGAAGATGCAAGCTAATGAGGCTGCTTTTCGCTCAAGTAAGAAGTCCATAGAAGATCAAGAAGAGTAGGGGAGCCTGCCCTCTATTCTCATGGTACAGGTAATCAAAGCATTTTGTGCTGAGGATTGTAAGCAAAGGCCACATTTAGGGGCATCATTGTGCCTTGTGTGTTGTTCCTCTTAGGACGGCTGTCACATGTGGTTACGCCACATTGCCGTCAGATGTGCTTGGCAAAAAAACTACATTTAGAGCACCATCCTGAGTGAAAAGATGATTGTCCTACCCCTTTGCAGGCATACTAGCCCATATAATGTAACATCTGCAAGATTTGGGGTAAACATCTTTCCTGATGTAACAATCTGCTCAAACCTACCAAGGTCATTGCACTTACACACTGAGCAATCACCTCCTTCTATCATGTACGTTCAGGGATCTGAGTCATGCATGTTTGTGATTGCCACCTGATAAACCTTGGTTTCAATTAGCCTAAAGAATTGAAACCAGCTTCAAAGATGCATATGATTTCATAAAATTTGTTAATTGGCAGAATCCATGATGTATATTTGAATCAGACTGACTTCCTTGTTCTCGTATGGTATAATCCTCTTTCTGTTGAGCCAACCGCTTTTCTCCTCGGCTCACAGAGATAAAACGTAGGACTGGTGCCGACTATTCATCACAAAAGAAAGGACTCACTGTGCCGGGACAGGCCAGGGCTGGCCTGGAAATAAATGTTAATGAGTTTTCTCAAAAGTGGTTCTTTGTTGGCAAGTAGACATATTCCTCAAGAAATAAGTGCAACATAAATAAAATGAAATACAATCAAATAGAACCCTCAGGATTGGGCAAGCCGTTATGGGGTTGTCAACCACACCTTCGGCTTAAAAGTGGGATACCCACTTTGGAGTGAGATGTGTTGGTAGTTCGAATTCTCTCTTGCAAACTAAGCTAACTTAGACCTGCATGTGGTTTTTTTGGTAAGAAATCCTTTCAAAATGAACATTCAAGAAGGTTTCATTATTACATTTCTTAGATGTTATTTGCATAAAAAGATGCCCAAGTCTGTCTACCAAGGATCTGTATTAATGGTTAAAACTAGGGGCGGCAACAGGCTGGGCCTTGTTCCCATAGGGCCAGCTCATGCCCGGCTGGCCCTAAAGGGCCAGGACCGGGCCAAGCCAAAAACAAATGAAGAAAAATGGAAGAAAAGATAAAAAAATGAGGGGTTGGCTAACACTGCCCCTAGCCCGGCCCTTAGGCAGCCCAACCTTACATTTTTAGGGCTGGGCCAAACTGCCTGGCCCATTGCCCGCCTTTGTTAAAATAGCTCCAAGAAAAGAAGGAAATTATTTATAAATTGGGGGAAAATGTGGAATACTTAGCTGTAAGGTAGGGATGTTTTGCTAATAATGGTACAAAATCACGCTGGGCGTCTTTTCACTCATGAATGGGTGGCATGAAAATTGCTCTTGTTCCTGAAATTTAGGTGGTCCAAACTTCAAATTTGTCAAACAGATTTCAAATTGGATGGTAGTTAGTATGTCATTGACTAGACTTAAAGTTGAAAAAATATATACCTCTTAAAGATGGATGCAAGTAGGTGGTCTGTCTAAAAACAATAGAAACTGACGGTCCAAATGTTTTTTACTAGAATTATTATTATTAGTTTTTAAAATTTATTTATATATTCATATTCATGAACTTACATGTCTTTAAAGTTTAAGTCTTAAAATCCATCTCAAAAATAGATTTATTAACAGGCCCGCATTTCTACATATGCGAGCTTTGGCGTATAGAAACTGAGTCCCTATAAAAAGGCTCTTAAAAAGGTCAAAGGTTGTCCAACATAGTTGACCTCCATGGAAAATTAGGACTTTCTGAAAAAATGCTCTGAGTAGAAATTTAGCCACGATAAAAATACTACTACTCCATCTTAACCACGATTAAAGGTCGATCGAAACTTTGGCGAGCAATAAGATAGTTTAGCATAAACCAAACCTCTGCTTAACCGTAGCGAAAGCTCGCCCAACACAGTTAACCATGGCGAAAAGTCGGGAGTCTGAGTGAAGGGGACTCGGCACGAAAGATCACCCAACAGAGTTAAGATTGCAGAAGATCGTTAAGTAGGCTCACATGGTCACATAGACTTAACCATGGCCAGAAATTTAGCTACTTAATCTTAACCACTGTTAAAGATTTTGATCAGAAGTGCCAAAAATACAGCTACTTGACTTAACAGTGGTTGAAGGTGAATCAAAAGTTTGGCCAGCAAAAGAATAGACTTTAGCCTCAGTTGAAAACACCCGCATGTTTATCAGAATATGTCTCTAGGCAAGGTGGGATTAAACTTTCACAAAATCATACATTACCATAAGTTATAGAAAATTCTTTAACAAATTACAAAATTATATGTTTTCAACCCCTTATCTAAAAATAGAAACCACAAGAAAATTATAGCCAAGCTTCATTAAAGACATCATAAAACTTTTTGAGGTATGTGAGAGACCCTGGAAAAATTTTATAATAGTCTTTTCCACTCTAAAAATATTTACATAAAAAAGATTTTGGAGCTTATAACTGCCTCTTCAAATGTTGTTCATCCATTTGAATGAACATTTTAGAGAGCTTCATAAAAGAAAGACTAATGCGATCTTATCGCGGAATATATTTTTTTATTTTTATCTTTTTTTTTCTTTTTCTTTCTTTTGGCAAAGATCAGTTACAAGTGGTTTTGTTACAATAACTCTTGCTTCAAAGAAAATTAAACTAACAAATCCAATATCTTAAAAACCTTGATGCCATGAAACCAATTTTCTTTAAACAAAAAAAGTCCACAATTCTTATGTTTGGGAATATAAAGACAATATAATTAAATATGACAAGAAACAAAATAAGCGTGCCGGAGATCACCTCAACAGGGCTTATTAAACCCCACACCGAGTCACCAATACGGAATCAATGATCAACCTTCAATCTTAACCGGAAAAGCAAGTTTAGGCCAAGCCACACCAATAGAAATTAACCCCTTTGATCACAAACTCAAACCTTAGGTGAATTCTCTTAGCAAACTAGTTTGAGAAAGATGGATTCTCTTTTTGCTACACTCTAGAACCCTTAGCCACAAATCTATAGTTGACATATGAAAGAGAGAATAATCCCATAGCCTAAACCCTTAACTCATTTTTACAACGTGGGAGAGAGTGATCAAATATGAGAGAGTGGGGTGTACCCCTTTTGGGCTTTCATGAGAGAGAGAAAAACTTTCTTAAGAGAGAGATAGAAAGATAAAATATGGAGATTTTGGATAGAGACAATCATTTTTTATAGGTTTTGAATAAGACTAGTGTTCCGTAGAGTTTTCCTTGGCTTCCATCTTCTTGTGAGATGGAATATGAACCATTGACCTTGGATGACTTGTGGGGTGAGAGATTTGAGTCATCCATTCCATAAATGGGCCATCAATATTTTGGAAGGTGCTAGAACTTTTATCCCTCTTTCCTAAACTATTTTCTCTTCAAAATAATATTAAGCATACCAAAATAATGCACAAGTCTATTCATGCTTTCCAAAAATTCATTCAAAGCTTATTCAAGCCAATGCCTTGCCAAAACACATAGCAACTTGGCCTACAAGCCAAAATCACTTATCACAAAAATAGAAAGCTTTTAAATGGGTGGGGTGTGCCACCCATGAGAGGATCTCATGGGCCCCACCATCTAGGCTATGGTGGCCCATGTGCACAATGGGCCGCCCATGCAATTTTAAATATTTTTAAAACTCAATAAAATAATTTTAAAATTTATTTAAATATTTAAATCAATATAAAATCTATAGCTCTGATTTTATAAATCCAAATTTGATAAATAAAATATCTAGAGATCTAAAAAATTTAAATAATAATTTTAAAATCATATATATCATAAAACAAACATAATTAAATTCATTAGATGGGAAAATAATCCATATGGTCTTGGAATTAAATCAATCAAACACTAGGGCACTCCACCTTCAAATGTGAACTACAGACCACACTTACTTTATCAAACCGACTCAATGTTTCACGTGACCCACAGTCCATACAGGGGCTCATTAGTAGGTCACCAAAGTCTGGTCGATGAGCCAAGGGGTCGCAATCCCAGTCTATGGATTTCAGGTTCTCACCTACAAACAGACCAAGGTCACTTAGACCTGATGCGACCATAGCTCTTATGACGCATAGGGGTATCTCTCACCCTTGCATACACTTCACCTTGAAAGGTGACTTGCTTTCCCGAAACATTCTATCAATATGCATGTCGTGTGATGGTACATGGATGAGGCTTTGGCCTACGTCTCTGAAGGCCATCATCTCACACAAGGGTTACACAGTCCCTCGGCTCACTCATCCGGGCATACTCCGACCTCATCAAGGGATGACCCATTAGAACATTTATCGGTTTATACTCTATGCTCAGATAACATGGGTTTTTCCAATCGACTGGCCAAGCACAGTCCGGTATTAACAAAAAACGTTTGCTTAGTATGGTCCACAAGGGACCACACTTCCACTAAGTTCATGTTCCACTATATCATTTCATTTTATATGCACTCATAAGGCCTTTAATGGTCATACTCACCCAACGTCTCCCACTTGGCTTTTGAAAGCCTTACATTCTATCTTCCTCACTTTCTCCCTTTTTTTTTTTTCTTTGCTGCTTGGATCTCATCTCAAAAAGTAGTCGTAGTCCATCTTTCATATCGCATCACAAATCATGGATATGTTGTCGCAGAAGATCATTATGTATCCTCATCGCATGGGGTTGTATGGTCATGGGCTCAAAGGAGTTCTCTAAACAAGCTGCTCTCTTTTATAGCCATAGAACAAGCACCACACATCCGGGTCCCATGGGTGAACAACACTATAGTCTATTGTTTCAGTTGGCCTATCAAATACTAATAGGTGCTCCTATTGGAATATTTATTTAATATCATCTCATTTTTTAAATGATAGAGATATAGGTACTATATGTTTGGAGTTCTTATGGAATCGTGGCTCATTTGACACGCATATCGTCGTCGTACTATCGTAGAAAATCTTTACTGTCTCACAACGTACGGGGTGAAAGTCAAGTTGATTAAGAAATTTCTTAATCCATATTGTCTCCTTGACCGCCAAACAACACGACACGTACTCTGCCTCCATGGTGGACAATTCCACCACATCATGTTTCTTTGATTTCCAAGAAATTGTACCCCCTCCAAGCATGAACACATGTCTAGATGTAAATTCCGCATCATCTAGATCCATGAGATAGCTTGCATCTGTATATTTGAATATCCAAGCAGCTAAAAGAAACATGGGACTATAGCCGCTCTCACTCAATTATTGCACATATAACATATACATTCTCAACATACTTATGCTTATATCATGAGGTGGCATAGCAAGTCTCATGCAATATGTAATTCAATGCCCATTGGTTTTCACAATATGCAAAATGCAAAACCTTCCTGAACCACAAAAGTTCAACACCATTAGTCGTCTTGGTAGTAAATTCATACAAACCATGTTATCTAATCAACATAACATGTGTCAATGACGCCTAGCAAAATGACCTTTCTACAATATTCATTATGGTTCAAGGTCTTAGGTAATCGAGGATTTTAAATAACTAGAAACATGGGTCAAAGTATATGGGTATTTAAGCATGATAGTTTTTCTCCCACATTTTTAAATACCTTGAAGATACAATGTTTTTCACTTTAATAAAAAAATTATATCTTGACTTGGTGTATATATATATATATATATATATATATATATCTATATATATATATGCATTCACAAGCACTAGTTATATAATAGTATAACAGTTTAAAATGATTTTCATAAAGGCTTAGTGGACCTGGCAAGACTATGTAGTTTTCTCAAAACCAAATTCATAGATTTAGGTTTTTCTCAAATCATCCAATTTTAATTTTAAAATACATGATTAGCCTTCATAAATCATTTTACCACATTCACTTTTAATTTCCTACCAAGTCAAGTTCATGGCCACAAAAACAAATCATAAATATCATCTTATAATTTTATCTAAAATAAAGCATAACTAAATAATGTCTATTAAAACCTTAATAAAATATTTCTTTTTTGGCAATATGGAGACTTTATCAATAGATCATTATCACATGCAACACATCATATTATAGACATTATTGGGAAGATGGTCACTAAGATTGAGTTCTATTAGAACACTCCATTCGTGCTTTACATATTTGAATGAGCCACACCCATCTTTCGTGTTTCATCATTAGGGCTCAAAACTCTTGATCAATTCACATCTCCATGTGTATTTACTACCTTAAGTAGCTCATACTCTAGCACAAGAATGCACTAAAACACAGGGTATTCAAAAATCGGCTCTTTCAAATTTGTTAGCACCCATCACTTAATGTTCATACACTCTATATATATTCATAGAACAATTAGCCAAAATATAACCAAAACATATTAAACATAAAATAAAAAGTTATTGAATCTTCTTTCCCTATACGACCTTACTATGTAATGTGAGATAGATTTCATACCTCAAAACCATGTAGTATGGTAGCTGGGCTTCTTGATTCATTGCTTTTATTTATTTGACAAGCTTTTGTGATCTTGGAAGCGCACGCAAATGATGGAGAATATATTAGTCATCGATTTTACATGTCACAAGTGTCCATCTCTTCGGCACTTAGATTCTCCCTGTCTCATACTATGAATAAATTCGCTTCTTCATCACATCATTTCAAATTTCACAAATTTGATTCTCTCACTGATCTTTAGTGTTTCTTTACTACGACCAAGTCTCTCTATGTATCTCTTCATCTTGAAGAAAACAAGATGCTTTTATAGGTATTGTATTTTTTCTTCTTTTAGTTATTCCTAAATTGAAAACTCTTCATATAGAGTGTCATATCTCGCCAACTCTGTATTATATCCCTCTAAAGTTTTACTATAATAAACTATACTCATAGTACACTATCAAAACTTTTTAAATGAGCCTTAAAAAAAAGTCTCTATAATTAGGAATCCAAATATGTGCATTATCATGCCACATCTTTTACTTTACTGTAGAATAGAACATGAGCATCCCATGATTAAAATATGATATCTCTCAATTCATAAAGAATTTATCTCCGAATCCTTTTGAGTATTAAAATAGACTAAAAAATATGAATAGTGCTCAATTCCATTCCTAAATCATACCATGTAGTAAGTCTTCATTTAAGTGACATTTACGTCACAATGCAATTTTCTCAACAGAAAATTAGGTTAAGCACACGTCTTAATAAAACATTTATTTTTTTTTAGAGAAATAAATAAGTGATATTCACATCACAAAGTAAATCATACTGTAGCATTCTAAGATGACCTCTATCTAGTAAATTGTATTTTCTCTCTACCCTCATGGAGTTTTTATTTCAAACCAATTTTGATTAAAAGTAGACACATAATAGTAACACATATGTTTCCACAAGCCTCATATCACTCTGTTAAGTAGGCTTGATAAATATAGCCATTTATGTCTCAATGAAGAACTTACCAAATTACAGAAATTTCAAAATGACCTCTCTTCAATCCAAAATTTTTATTCCTCTCTTCCCATAGATATTTCTCTCTCAAAAAATTTTTATTAGAAACTAGACTCAGAATGGAAGTCTAAAAACTTAGTGTGAGCCACAAAGCTTTCTATTAAGAATAGAAATAAAATTATGACTTCCAAGTCATGGAAGTAGTTTTCATTGGAGAAAACACGTGTGCACCTTCAATTGATCATATCTTTCAAAACACAAAGACTTTTTTGATGAAACATTTTTTGTTTGAATGTAGACTAATTTTATGAGTCGTAGTAAAATTTCAGTAAGAAATAAAACCATATGATTGGTGGGAAAAATCACAGAACTCAACGAACAGTTCCTGGATTTGCAGGGTCAGAACTAATACCCTTCATTGATAATTCTATAACTCTCAATTCCCTTAGGATCTCCTACTGAAATTTTGCAGGTATATCCTAATCTCAAATACACACAATACCATTGGAGTATGCAATTGAAAAATATATCTTTATCTTCTTAATATCACTTATCCAAAGGAGTCCATAATTCCCATTATGTAGAGTACCTTTCGACGTTTGAATATTCCAATAATTCTTTAACCGGGATGTATTGCTTGACTACAAAGGTTATTAGCTTTCTTATATCTCATTCACGAGCTTGATCTAAACTCAATAAAGAGAAAAAACAACTAATGGCATCAAGTATCAATAACTCTAATACCAATGAAAGAAAGATTAATACGATCTTGTCAAGGAATATATGTTTTTATTTTTCTTATTTTCACTCATTTTCTTTTCTTTTGGCAAAGATCACTTACAAGTAGTCTTATTACAATAACTCTTGCTGCAAAGAAAATTAAACTAAGAAATCCAAGATCTTAAAAACATTGATGCCATTAAACCAATTAGGTAGGGAAGCATACCCCTACCCGTTTTTTCAAATAGATTAGGAGTTAGCTTTTTGAAGGTATCATAGATGGTATCAATGGGATGGGAATTTTTAGATAGATTAGGAGTTAGCTTTTTTGAAAGTATTATAGATGGTATTAGTGGGATTGGAAACCACAACATGATAATTAAGTATGATGCTACTACCACCACATCCTAGCTTCACTAACAGCTACCCCCACTATGCCTAATGTGAAAATCTTGTACTACCATCCCTAAGTGATTTCTATGAAGCAACATTTCCATGCTACCTGCACCAATGATTTCGATGACCCAACCTTTGACAAGCATGGTTTGAGGAGTGATGGAGATTAAAGAACATGCGCCAAGATTTAGTTGAGATCACCCTTTCCTATGTCTCACATGGAAAAATGGCAATGCAGTTGTGACCCGATTGTTCTGGTGGAGCATTAGATGCAATATTTTCTTCCTAGTTTCACAATTTTAGCATATGTTCGAACGTCAGTTCCATTGCAGAAATCATTAATCAAATATCTTCAGTCGCCTAAGCATGATCTTTCAGATGTGCTATCCTTGATAAGCTTCAACTCCTCATCAATCTTTTTGGATAGCTCCTGTAGTCATATATCTTCTACGATATCCAAGATCTATATGTTTTGATGCCAATTGAGACACTTATTTTTTTAAAAGAATATCTAGAATGCGAGAGTCAAGATGACTCAAACGCTTGTGCTAAATATCAACTGTAGAATTCCTTTGAACAAATCCAGCAAACCGTGATGTATGTTAGAAGTGTACCACGAGTATTGGGTGTAGATATCCCACAGCCATGAGAGGCATGAGATGAACCGCCTAGACGAGTCTGAGTATCATGTCCTCGGCTACTTCCTCAACCATGACCACGAACTTGATTCCCATGACTGTGGCCACAAGAGGCAAAGGAAGCATTTCCCATGTTTTCATTTGGCGAAGAATGAATTGTTCTAACCGCTTCTCACGATTAAGAAGCATGTTTTAGAGAACTTCAGATGGTAGCTCAGGGCTTGTGGTAATTGATGTAATAAGAGAATCATAATTGATACCAAGACCATCCAATGCATAGAAAATAAGGTCTTTTTGTGAGACTGGTTATTGTGTGGTTGCCAACTCATCTGCAAGAGCTTTAATTTTCTCCATATACTCAGATATAATAACATTACATTTGCGAAGGTTCGAGAGTCCATGCCTAACCTGATACAATAGAGCATTAGTTTGAGAAGTAAACACTCATATATAATAAGAGAACATTTGCGAAGGTTAGAGAGTTCATGACTGACCTAATACAACCGAGCATTAGTTTGGGAAGTAAACGCCCTTTTTAGGGCCTGCCATGTATTACAAGCAATCGTGTACCCAACCACTTGAGCGAAGATGGTTGGAGTAAGAGTTGCACGAAATCTACTGAGGAGCAGTTGTTCTCTTTTCTTCCAAGCAAAATACTCAAGATTTAGAGAAAGCGTCTTTTCAGCCTATTCATTGACGCTTCCAATATACTCCTTTAGCGGAATGGAAGTTCCATCTACAAGGGAAACCGTATCAGTGTTGTAAAGTATTGGTAGCAACTGACTCATCTACATCAGATCGTCGTTATGATCTAGTATGATTGTGACTTGAGACAAATTAGGCAATATGCACACAAATGATGCAATAGCTTCAGTCTTGATACTACATGAGACTGTTTCTTATGTCATTCTAAATAACACATCAGAGATAACATGGCTTAGTTCGGTTTATGAGGGGTAAATAAAAGGTGTTGCTGGTAGAGAGAGAAATAACGTTGGGTCGTTGTAGAAAGAGGTTGGGTTATATCGTTGGGTTATTGAGAGAAATATAACAATGTGTATACAAACATAAAATGTATAATTTTTTGTCGTCCTTTATTATAATTGTATATTTGCATAGGGATAATGTCGTCTACACTAAATTTGTATTTGTATACAAACCATTTTAAGATTTCATTCCTTGTTAATGAGAATTGATCGAGATTGTTTCTCTCTCTAGACTGTTTCGCAGCTTTTCATCTTTTCTAAATCTAATAGGTTATCAGAGCGAGGCTCGAGTAAATATTCCTGTAAAGTTTGATAGATAAAAATCTTTTATCTTGTCTTCATTAATGCTGCTCAAGGAGTATTGATCTTTGAAGGTAAGTTTTCCCTTTGTTTATTTTAATTTTGATCTACCCACATATTTCTGACATCAAATCTCTCTCTTGTGAATGTCAGACGAGTTTTTTTTAATCGACCCATATCGTGCTTCTCTGCACTCCGCTCTTTAAAACCTTTGTCTTTTCCCTGTACTTGTCCCTTCAAAACTTTTGTCCTCAATCAATTTTGTCTTATTATCTCTCCTCCTACCTCATTTTTGTCTTCTTGCTACTTCCATATTGCTTCATCTTCTTTATGTCCTTCAAAGGAGTTGCAATCGACAATTATGTGGATCCCGCACCTTGATGACTCCATCATCATCTCTCGTTAAAGGTTTGGCCCTCAAATATCGTTTGATACGCATCGACTACTTTTGGAGAGTCGTCGACTCATTAAAAATGTTGGTTTCAATCTACTATCAAAGCTCAGAGTAACTTATTGTTTATTAAGAAAAAACTCATTTATGGAGTGCAAAAGTAATACAGAGAGTGTTACTATTTATGTGTGTCTTGATGGGAAGAACTACTGCTAGTGGTTTTTCCAAATGATACATTTTCTCATGGGACGTAAGTTATTGGGCTATATTGATGGTTATGTTCCCCAACCTAATGATGAGAATTGGTGTAGTGATTGACTTGTCATAGATAGCTCTATTGTGACATGGATTATGAACTCAGTTGAGCCCAAAATTGGGCGCAACCTCAAATATTAATCTAATGCCAAAGCAATGTGGGATTATTTACCAAAGATTTATTCTCAAGCAAACAATGACCGTCCAGTAGAGCATGAAGACATAACAAGGGGACTCATCAATTCAAGATTATTTTAATACTCTTGCAGGTATTTAGAATGAGATGGACTCGATGACAGAGTCCTCCACTGAAGCTATTACTAAAGCACGAAATCTGTTTCATTCATTTCACTTCCTTATGGGGTTGCAATTGAAGTTTGAACGCATGAGAGCATCAATCCTTCATCGTACTCCCACTCTACCATTATATGATTGTCTCTCAAATCTCCTTGCTGAAGAAACTCGCTTAAGATCTCTTGGGATTTGCAAATCCACATCACCAAGATGTCATTAATGTGGCCTTAGCCACGTCTAATTTCCCCAACAAAGATATCCATTTTGTCCAAGTGCAGTGTTTTATATGCAAACAAAGAGGCCACACAGCCAATCAATGCAAGAAGCGTATTTTTTTGCAATTATTTTAAGAAGCTCGGGATGTAATAATTGATTGTCGAAAATGCCATCAAGTACGTGGGAAGCCTCTTGTACCTCGTCAAACTCAATGGGGGTTGCAATTGCCTCCATTCCTAGCCCCACTAGCATGGAGGATGCCACTTCCAGTCATTATCATTCTACCTCCACATCTGTTACCCTTGTATCCATGCCAAATCTTTACTCTATTGACTCAATTACACTCTAACAACTTGCTCAGGTTTTAACTGCCATGAGTTTTTCAAGTAACTCAAATCCTTTATCAAACATTTGGATCATAGACTAACGAGCATCAAATCATTTGTCAGGACAACTTTTGCATTTATCCTCGATAAAACCCAATTCTGAAAATATGACTTATTTTACTGTTAATGGGCCTCCACTTTATGTTACCCACTCTGGTATTACCAGTGTCCCTGGTCCATCGAGTAACTTCGTAGTATTAAAAGATGTTGATCATATTCCCAACTTTCCTTTGAATTTAATATATGTTAGCCAATTAGTTGATAACAAGAGCCTTGTTTCATTTCCTAATAAAGGTTGTGTGGTGCATGATCTAGCAACATGGAAAGTAATTGGGAGAGGCACTAAGTAGGACCTGCTTTTTACAGTTAGTTTCAGTGAAGCTCTTTCCCATCTTTTTCAAGCTTTGTCAGTTCGTCATCTTTCCCCTTCTCCTCATGAAATAGGTCAATCAAATTCTCTTTGGTATGTTTGGCATTGTAGGTTAGGATACCCACAATATCAAAAAATGCTCTCTTTGAAACTTTGGGCTTTTACCTGCTGTCTTCTCTCATAGAAAATTTGATAAGAATATTGTTTGTGAGAGTTGCAAGTTGGCAAAACACTTGGCTCAATATTTTCCTCATAGCAATAATAAAAGTATCAATCATTTCTCTTTATTGCACTATGATGTTTGGGGTCGTGCTCCTGTTTCTTCAATTAGTGGATTTTCTTATTATGTGATATTTATAGATGATTTTTCTAAATATATTTGGATTTATTTTCTCAAACACAAGTTAAGTGTGTTTAACGTTTTGAAAGATTTCCATAATATTATAAAAAATCAATTTGAGAAAAACATTAACTTTTTTAGGTCTGATTCTGGGGGAGAGTATCTATCCAATGAATTTCAAGCATATCTTCGTAAAAATGACATTATTCAGCAATGTTCAGGTCCTCATACCGTGGAACATAATGGAATTATTGAAAAAAAACATTTTCATATTCTTGAACCACTTGTTCTCTTTTTATTATCTCACATTCCCCAAAGAACATTTGGGCAGAAGCGATATGTATTGTTGTCTATCTTGTTAATCTTCTTCCTACACCGATTTCTCACATTCCGATAGCTTTTTCAAACACCACCTGATTACTCACATTTACGTGTGTTTGGGTGCACATGCTTTGTGCTTTTATTATCTTCTACCTGTGATAAACTCTTACCTAAGTCTATCAAATGCATGTTTGTAGGTTATCCAACAAATAAAAAATGATGTCGTTGTTTTGATCCTTTTATTAATTATATTAGAATATCCTGACATGTTACATTTTTTAGCATATACTCTTCAACCAACACTGCTCACACCTTAATTCAACTACACATGGACCTGAGTTTTCTTTTTTTTCCTGGTTTCAATATTCCTCATTCTCATTACCATGAAAATCAGGGATTACCACATTCAATAACTAACTCTGATGAGCCATCGTTGTCAAGTATTGACCATGCATCACTTCTAGTTGTTGATCTTTCTACTGGCTGATCACCTTCGACAGTCACTTCAAAAGCGCCCTCCACCTGATCATCTTAATTTACTAGTGGTTAGCATATATCATACTTATTCTCCTGCAACCATTACTAATCCATTGTTTCATGAACCATCTTATTATTCTCATGCATCTAACCTCCAATGCTGGTATATAGCTATGAATGAGGAAATTGTAACTTTAGAGACAAATCACACTTGGGATTTGGTCCCGTTGCCCCAAAAAAAGCATGTAATGTGTAGTCAATGGGTTTATTCAGTCCAGTTACCAGCTGATGGTACTATTGATCAGCACAATGCCCGATTAGTTGCACAAGGTTATGCCCAGGAGCATGGCATCGATTATAAAGAAAATTTTGCTCCAGTTGTTAAGATAACGAATATTCGTACTTTTATTGCACTGGCATCTATTCATGAGTAGCCCATATGGCAGATGGATATCAAAAATGCATTCTTTATTGGCGAACCTCAAGAGGAAGTTTGCAGGTGTCAACCACCTGGGTTTGTTTCTCAAGATAGGTTATTGGTTTGTCGACTTCGTAAAACAATTTACGGTCTCAAACAAGCTCCCCGCACATAGTTTGAGCGTTTTCGGGCTATTATTCTTGCAACTGGATTCACTCCAAGTAAACATGAGCATTCCATGCTTATTCGTACCATAAAGTATGAAATTTACATTATTTTATTATATGTTGACGATATTCTTATCTCTGGTAATGATTTCACTTCCATTAAAGATGTGACGGTACGATTGCAAGAAGAATTTCAAATGAAAGATCTTGGAGAAGTATCTTATTTTTTTGGTCTTGAGATCTCTCACTCTAAACGTGGGATTTACATCCATCAACAAAAGTATGCACTTGATCTTGTTTTCAGTGCCCGATTGAATGATGTGAAGGTTGCTGATACACCCAAGGAACTCAATGTTAAACTTTCTACACATTTTGTAGGTCCTCTTTTTGAGCCTACGATGTATCGCAAACTAGTCGGCTCTCTCATCTATCTCACTATAACTCGCCCAGATAATGCATATGATGTCCATGTTGTGAGCCAATTTGTTTCAGATCTTGACGACCACATCTATTAGCAGTTCATCAAATTTTATGCTATGTTCGAGGTACTTCCATTCGTGAATTATTCTTTGACTCCACATCCTCTTTAGATCTCAGTGCATAGGCAGATGCAGATTGAGCAGGTAATCCAGACACTTGTCATTCTAGTACAGATATTATGTGTTTCTTGCGTCATCATTAATATCATGAAAGAACAAGAAACATGACATTGTTTCCAAGTCAAGCACTAAAGCTGAGTATCATGCTATATCCTCTGTTATTATTGAGATTGTTTGGATTCGTGCTCTTCTCAATGAGTTTGGTATCTCTATTTCAAATCCCACACCTTTTTATGCAGATAAGCAAAGTGCAATTAAAATTGCATCTAATATAATTTTTCATGAGCGAACAAAGCATATTAAAGTAGATTGTCATTATGTTTGTGATCGTTGCCTTGATGGTACGTTATCTCTCCCTTAACGGTAGATATTTTCATCAAATCTGTTACTCGGAGCCGCCATGATTTTCTAATGGACAAACTAATGATTTACTCATGTCCGCATCAGCTTGAAGGGAGTAATAATGTGTCTACAAAAATAAAATGTATACTTTTTAGTTGTCCTTTATTGTTATGGTATATTTGAGTGGGGATAATGTCATCTACACTAGATTTATATTTGTATGTAAACCATTTTAGAGTTTCATTCTTTGTTAATGAGAATTGATCGAGATTGTTTCTATCTAGACTGTTCCTCAGCTTTTCATCTTCTCTAAATCTAATGTTGGAGATGAAAGACGTTGGGTTATGAGAAGAAGTTCAACGCAATGTTATTATCTTGTGAAGCATCTGAAGTCTTCGGGTTTTACCTCAATAACGAAGCGAACCGAATACCGAAGTATACTCTTAATTTGTTACTTATTAGTGTTAATAAAAATTTAAAACTTTCAATATGCAAGTAAAAGGATGTAAACTTATGATGCCACGTATGGCAAGAAAATACAAAAAGGAAATGCCACCTTTTATACTTTGACACCGCGTCACCTACTTTGACAGGCTGAAGAAAAGTAAAAAGTGTATTAATAAAGGATTGATATTTTTTTGAAATTTGAAAGAACTATTTTAAATATTGTTCATTACTATGCTTGTAATTCTAAAGGCATTAAAAAAACAATTTAAAAATGATAGTACTAAAATAATATTTTAACAATTTTATTTATTATTAAATGTAGCAATAAATTTATATATGACTATTTTTTATTTTTTATAAAATTAAAAATATATAGGTATGTTTATTTTAGAATAAATAACTAAGAATCCAAATCTTCCTCCGAATCAGTCGAAGCACTGAATTGCTTCATTTTTTAGACCAAATCAAAGCATACTCTGAAGGGCGAGAGAGAGAGAGATATATATTTTGGTTTATTGTTTGAGTTATTGATTGTAGGACATGCAATAAGACGACAGTAAGAAAAAGCTCAAGAACTAAAACCCAAAGCTAAGGAATAGTGAATAAGACAAAAAAAACCAAAACCCAATAAACAAGATAAGCAAATAGGGACACAGAGAGAGAGAAATAAACCACTAGCAAAATAATGAAAGCTCTCAAGAGAGAGAGAGTAGCAAGGCCAAGGTCTATCGTTCTATGTATAACAATATGCAAGAGCAACTGGATAAGGATCCTTGACTGAGTAAATCAAGGATCTGATTACATACAATATTTACAATCAACTAAGATAAATCAAAGATAAAGGCTCTTTCTATTAAAAATTTGTGAGTAATTAATATTTGACTTATCTTGGTTTGCTGTAAATATTGACTGTAATCATATACATGATTTACACAATCAAGGATCCTTATCCAATTGCTCTTGTATACTATTATATATACCCTTGATATACCTCTCAATTAATTAAAGATAATTACAAAAATCTCTTCAGTTAAGATCACATAACCAAACAAAAAAGAAATCACAAAGAGATCAATAAATAAATAATGTAAGGGTTCCCTTCGAGGTGGATAAGCGTCCTGAAGATTTTGCTCAATAAATGAATAGTGTAAGGATCCTTATCTCGTTGCTTTTGTCAGATTCTCTTCGGGGACTTCTTCGATTTGGTGAGAAAAATGAAGCAATGTAAGGACCACAATTTTCTCCCAGTTCAATGACGCGCTAGGCGATGGAGGGTAAGTCAAGGGCCTAGCGCCGTTTGGACTATCGCCGACTGTGTAAGAAGGCCTAGCGCCATTTGGACTATCGCTGGCTGTGTAAGAAGGCCTAGCGCCATTTGGGCTAGCGTTGGCTATATAAGAAGACCCAACACCGACGGTGAAGTAAGGAAGGAAGAGCAACGCCACGTGCTTGAGGACTATCACCGGCTGTGTAAAAAGACCTACCGCCGACTATGTAGTGCCAGCTGTGTAAGAAGGCCTAACGCCGTCTGCGAAATGATAGCAAGACGCACCGCTGCAAGTGTTAATATAGACTGGGAGTTGACCACCGGGACTAATAGTGTAGGGTAATCCATGAGGACCTACCTCTTCTTTTTCTCTTTTTCTCCCCCTTCTCTTTTCCTCTCCCAGTGGCATCCTTTGCTTGCCACCTCACCTTCTCTCATGCCACTTGGAGGTGGCTTGTTGCCACCTCTCCTCCCCTTCTCTCACTACCCATTTAACCCCTCCACCACTCATAATCTCTCTCTCTCTCT
>NW_006500178.1:3737057-3749958 GCF_000471905.2 Amborella trichopoda
ACCTACTACTATACTCTCTCTCTCTCTCTCTCTCTCTCTCTCTCTCTCTCTCTCTCTCTCTAAGGCAAGTGAAGAACTAAGAAGGAGCTCCCCTTTTAGCTCACTATTAGAACAGCCACTTTAGGAGTTGAAGAAGGTTGTAGGAGAAGGTTTTGGAGGCACATTACACCCTAGGTAAGTGAATTTCTACGTTGTAGGCCTTTGCGTAAGGTTGACTATGATTTAAGAATGTGTGTGTGCATGCTATTAGTAGTATGAATGAAGTTATGTTCACTGTTATGTTGTGAATTTTCCAGCCAAGTGAATTGTAATTACATGACCACAATAAGCATTCAAATATGTCTTGTATTTCATAGAAAGTCTGTAACTTTGTGTTCTTAAGTATTCTTTTGGAAGTGGAAGGGTTATGGACCATTTGGGGTATAGTATTGTGACTAAGCTGTAAAATTTCAGGAAGATTTTATATTCTTGCCATCCACTTTTGACCTATTTAACAAAGTCCATTCGCCCTCAAACCATTGCCATTGGAAATATTTCTGAGTCTATTTCGATATTCATGTGTACGTCTTGTTCTGATTCATTATGTATGTAAAGCTATGCTTCGAAAATTGCCAGTAGGTCACTGTGGATAGTTTTGGTAAAAACACAAAACTGATGTCTCTGATGTCACAAGCTTTAACTAACCTAATAAGGTCCATTTTCTTCCAAACCACGACTATTTGAAAGATTTATGAGTAAACTTATATTCACATGTTTAGTACTTTTCAGAATTCTGCCTAATTTGAGAGTTATACGATTACTTGTGACAGTATCTCACTGTAGGCTGTTCTGCAAAAGCTCAGAACTGATACCTTTGTTGCTACGGGTTTTGACTGACCAAAAATGATCCGCTTTCTTTCAAAACAGCGCTTCTTAAAAGATATCTGCGTGTGTTTAGAATCACTTGTTAACCATGTTTTGAAATTCCTTCTGGTTTGGGAGATAGTGAACTAATTTTAAAGACATGTCACTGTCTTCACTACATAGCAGATTTCATATGAAATGTCTCCATTCTTTTGAACTTTTGAGAGGCCAAACAAGGTTCAATTACTTTCAAACTACCCCCATTTGAAATATGGGTGTGTCTAATGTAAAATTGGTTTTGGAACTGTCTTCAAATTCCATACGAATCAAAAGTTATAATCTTATTTACGACCAGAGGTCACGGCTTGAAATTGCAGTGGTAACACTTATTCTGTGATATGAACATTGTTATTTTGTGACTCGAATACTGTTATTCTGTGATATGGACATTGTTATTCTGTGAATCTGATACTGTTATTCTGTGATATAGACATTGTTATTCTGTGAATCTGATACTGTTATTCTGTGATATGGACATTGTTATTCTGTGAATCTGATACTGTTATTCTGTGATATGGACACTGTTATTCAGTGAATCTGATATTGTTAAAGATGTGATGTTATTACTGGCATTTTGTGAGACTGACATTGTCATCCTGTGATACTGACACTATCACTCTGTGATACTAATACTGTTATTATGTGATATTAATACGGCCATTATGTGACACTGATGTTGTCTGATTTTGCTATATGAATATTGTGATATGTGCCATGAACTCTACGCAATGGGTCCTCCATTGGTAGTGGACTTTATGATTCAGCCTTATGAATACTGATATCTAACCGCTACGCAATGGGTCCTTCATTGGTAGTGGGATATACTGTACCTCGACCCATATGATAGGGGTGGAGTCGAGAGATGATTGTAAGCAATAGGGTGGGTCGCGCCCCTCAAATTGTGATGGGCATTATGCATTGGGTCATCCAATGGTAATATAATGCCCTCTCGCCTGAAGGCACAAGAGAGGGTTGTGTCTTGCAAGGCCTTAGCCTATCAAAAGCCTCAAAGCACATTGGGGATTGTGTACATGAGTAAGGATATTACGAAGTAGATTTACCCACTTGTCATTATCCTCCCTCTTGAGTGAGGGTAGAAGTCCAAGTTCAGGATTGGCTTAGCCTGGCCGATGTGGCTTCCACTTCATGACTAAATAGATATGTTTGCCTGTTTTATTTAAGCATTCTGCATGAACATTTAACTGTAATTGTGATTGCTATATCAAGAACAAGTAGTATTCTGCAAACTGAATGTTACTCTCTTTATACATCAATGTATGAACTTTGATGTGAAATCTTATTTTGTGATGCCTATATAATTTCTGATGTGAAATCTTATTCTGTGATGCCTATATAATTCCAAATAATGCGTTACAAGAGGCATTATTTTCATGAATTGAATTTTTTTTTTTCTTTTGCACATTCATACACCTCGAGACTAAGATGATCAATTTGAGTGTTTTCTAGTATCAAAACAATCTTTTCTAATGGGTTTTCTAGTGCGCCTTACTTCAATTGAATAAGGTTGATATCTTATATAACTTTTTCCTAAATAAATAATGTTTATTCATTCCCCATTTCCACTGCTATAATAGGCTATCATGTGATGCATCAAAAAGCACAAGAAAAAGATCTAGTTTTGATTTTAATCCACCCGCTGCATATAGTTAAAATTGAGTGTGCTAATATTGCTAACAAGCATAAATAAGACATGAATTACTGGGTGAGAGGTTAGTATAAGGTTATGACCTTATACTATTCAAGAAAGGCGCTCTTCTAAATTTTGCTGGAAGATGTAGTTGCGGTGTCAAGAACCTTATAATGGCTTGAAAATTCATACTCAATTATTAAATTTAAAATTCTTTTTTTTTTTTTTAATATCTATATATCTCAAAGTCGAGATTACTAATTGAAAGGTTTTTCAACTTTGAAATAATCTTTTCTACTTGATATTTGAAGTACACCTTACTTCTATAGTATAAGGTTGCAACTTTATATGAACTTTTCCTTTTTCTTATCTATCAAAATTTGCCCTAATTTTAGGTATTCCAACTCATTAATGACCGTCCTTTAGATGAGATGTTTGCAAATAGATAAAAAATAAAAAATAAATAATTCATTTATTAAGTTTCTTTTTCTTAAACTTCCCAAAAAAAAAAAAAATGATATATGTCCAACCGGCACTAAAGCAAAAGGAAGAAAAGTAAAGGGCACAGGAGGACAACATATGGAACACCTGCTGTTGGTGGGCCAAAACCTTAAACTATGTTGAAGGACCTGGACTTCTTCAATTTTCCCTAATTAATAATTATATAAGGATGGTACTCTAATGTTTTAAAATAGGGTGCGGTTTGTATAAAGCTGAGGCTCTAAACAATCAAATTAGAGCCCCACCTTCAAATAAAGTCGAAAAATGTGGTTTCTATACTGGAAATTTTTTATTAGCCTTAAAATATATTTTCATCTTTAATTATAAAATTTAAAACTTCCAAAATAGTGTATATCGAGCAGATCTATGAAAACTTGAATAACTTAAAAATTGACAGTCCAAAAACACCTTACAAGATGCACTATTTCCAAAACTTGAAATACATTTTTTTCTCAAGTCCATGTATTTTGATGTTGAGATGATCAATTTGAGAATATTTGGGCATCACAACAACCTCTTCTAGTGGAATATTTGAGGTAGGCTCTAATTTGATTGTTTAGAGCCTAGGCTCTATATAAACTTTTCCTTTTAAAATATGGGTGGGGTTTCTACCAGTCAGCTGACTCATCTATACACATGCGTCTCCCTCCAAAATTCATCTTAAAGATAGGTCGAGGTGATCATAAATTCCAGAAATAAAAAGAAAACTTTAAAATTCAAATTATATTTTGTTTTTTGATTTTTTAGACTATTTATCCTATATTTTGGTCTGGAGCACTTAGTTTAACGTCGATCCTAAAGATAGATATTCGTAGTTATGCATTACTCACATAAAACCTTTCCTTTAAATCCAAACTGGGAGGAAGGAAATTATTGAAAACAAGGAAAATATTTATATCAGACCTATGATTATTATATTTATAAACCATTTATTAATGACTATTTTGCGATCTGTTGTATCGCCGCACTTGTGGAACTTAATACATAATTAGAAGTGAAAAGAGATCTTGCATTGATTTCAGGCGTCCGAACCGCTAAAGTAAAGCCTAGACAGCACCCTTAAGAAGAAACTTAATCGATCAGCATTGTTTATTGGATAATGGTTTGATAGGGCTGCAGCCCTATCAAAATAACTAGAGTCCCACCTTATAACGCATTGAAATGTTTGTGAAAAAATTAAGATTTAAAGTTCTAAACATGGTGTATATTGCAATAAATTATTTAGGTTATCTTTTTCTCCTTAAAAATAAATGTTTATAGATATATAATATTTGTATTACTTTTTTAGTTTCAAATTTTATTTTTAATTTTGAAAATTAACTTTAGAGCCAGCATAGATATTTTGCTTTGCAATCGAGATTTGAGGCGAGGCTTTATTTTAGAAAACCGAGGCCTTATAAAAACTTAATTGTTTGTTACCATTCGAAATCAAGAGTAACTAGAAACATCATATCAAGCACCAGTGTTGCAAGATTATTCAGACATTTTTTAAAAATAAATAATAAAAAGATAAATGTATCTAACGAGGTCCAAAATTTCTCTAACTACTACTATTTCAAATGAACGAGAGAAAAAATTTTAAATAAATGAAAAATAATCAAATGTGTGTACACCAAAACGAAGACTTATTTACGAGATCAATAATAACGCGCCAAGAACAAGCCCACCTGCCCGAGCCCACACTGAGCCCAGGCTCGAGCCACCCGCACCATTCTGCTTGTTCCCCGCACCATTCTGCTCGTTCTCCTGCGTCACCGGAGACGAAGCGGTGCTTCCGGCGTTTGAATTCGCTCCATACAGCTCCTGAATCCCCATGATATCGTCGGTGGCCAGCTCCACCCTCCTTGTCCCTGTCGTGATCGTCGGGAACATGATCGCCGCCTCGTCGGAAGAGTGCCCCAGCCCCAAGACATGGCCAATTTCATGCACTGCCACGGACTCCAAATCGATCCCCAATCTCGAATTGCCGCTCACAACCCACAACTCCGCTGCGTCGAGGTGGAGCCGGCCATCCGGCGGCGAGAATGCATGAGCCAGTGTCCCCAGCGCCCCATCGAACGGCTCCCCGTCCCCATGATCACCACCAAAAAAAGCAATCCGTATATCAGCTGTCGAGTAAGAGGTAGACTCAGTGAATGACAGTGTGGTTGCAGCAGCCCATCGAGCGAAGGCTCGCGCAAACACAGCGCGCGCCGCCGTATCATCACTGGTCGAGAACGTCCCTGGCCTGATCGCATACGTCAAATTTCGTTTCCAGACCGGCCACCGAGGATTTCCAGGAAAGAAAGTGTACCGCATCACCGAGGAGAGGCCACGGGAGCGCATCATCGTCGTCGTGCCATTGACAACATCCGGGACGCCACAGCGCGGGGACATCATCTGCCGGACAGTGCCGGAATCAAGCGAGCCGGTGGCATTGAGCCTGAAGTTTTGCTGGTAGGTTTTGATCGCCGATTCGAGAGAGTCATCGAAATCGTCGGTGAAATTCAGATTCTGGGGGATGTAGCCGAAGGTGTGGAGGTACTGTTTGATGGCGGTGAGGCCGGGGACGTGCTCCCCTTTGTGACAACCGGAGAGGTTGTAGAAGCTGGACCAGGCGGAGCCTGAGAGGTTGAAGTTGAGGGACGGGTGGGCGTGGCCGGAAATCGTGAAAATTCCGGCCAAAACTACCATAAAAGCGGCCACCTGGTGACCGAGATTCATTTTTGTGATCGGAATCAGCCTGATTTTTGAGCCACAGAAGGAATTGAAGATTGAGGATGATATAAGGAGAATTTGGGTTCTTTTGGAGCTTTTGTCTATTTAGGCTGGCCACAGGCGGCTGCCCGCTTTGACCAGGTGCAGCCACGTTGACCTCGTAAGGGGAGAAAGAAATAGCGTGCTACCGTAAGAGCACACTGTGAGTTTACATCCTCAGTGTAAGTGTTTTTACTTGGGATAATTATTTTTGGGGATCTACTTACTATTACCAGATTATTATTTAAAAATAAGATTCGTACATCTTAAAACTTAAATTTGACCATGGGAAAGGGATGACTATGGAAAATGGAATGGTTTCATGTCAATTAACTTTTCATAAGAGTGAACTTATTTATTTATTTATTTTGAGACTCATAATCAAGGAGAGGTCAGTAGCCAGTTGAAGTGGTTCTATCCCATAAATTTGGGATCCGCAAAGTACTCTTAGAATGAGTTTCATCCAAGGTTTAAAATCATCGGTAAGGGACCAAGAAAATCGATCTGGATCGGTGGTGTACCCAAGTGAACGGGCCAATAAGAAATTAAATAATATTACATAACAAAAAAATGAAACTATTAAAAAAAAACGAGAATAGTTTTCTAATAAAACCGGTCAGTTCCCATTTCTTGATATTTTTGTGGAACAACACTAGTCCTACCATTTCCTAATATAAACTGGCTAATTCCGGTCCGATTTGTTGGATATGGTGATATCCAAAATCACTCACATAAAAAAAATCCTATATTATATAGGATTGAGATTAACATTGATAAGTTTCCTAAATGAAATAAAAATCCAAAAAGCTTAAGATTATATCTCTTATTTTTTGAGCTATATGTAACATCTACGTGAAGTTTTTTATTTAGTATGGACTTCTAAGTTTACATATATGGGATGAAAGATGAAAAAATACATGTGTTATATTTGGATAACCATATAGGAAAGGTGGTTTCCTCTAAAAAAAGAAGCAGGCCTCTTGTGTATGAGAGGCAAGGCCTCCTATTAGAGAGAAGAGATGTACCTATGGAGGGAAACACCATAAGAGGCAAGGCCTCCCATTAGAGAGAATATATCTTCTTATGGAGAGAAACACCACAATGTGCTTTTGTAGATTAAGAGAAATACCTGAATGTGCCTCCTGTAGAATAAGAAAAATACCACCATGTACCCCTTATAGATTGAGAGTGCCTCATGTAGAGCAACACCATCATATGCCTCCTGTAGATTGCATCCTGCAGATTAAGAGACTGGTTTCTTGTAGATAAGCGAAACGATTTCCGTATAGATTTTGGGTGGTTCTCCTGAAGATTGAGAGTGTCTCCTATAGAGTTAGAGAAACACCATGATATGCTTTTTGTAGATTAAAAGACTGGTTTCTTGTAGAGAAGCGAAACGGTTCGCATGAAGATTTTGGGTCGTTTAGAAAGTCTCGGTTGCTTTTAAAAGTCTCTTTCTAAACAAGGTTTAGCTGTGAAATAGATATGGGTCTATTATTGGACAGTAATTTAGCTGTAGAATAGATATGAGAGACTGACGAGTCGTGCCGATCGGGAGAGCAGGTCTAAAAGGATTTGATCAATTGGGTTTTGTCGATGGTTAAAGGGGTAACCCAATAACTTTCATTAGTATGGAGGATTTCAGTTTGTCGTGCCCATGGATACAACTCTCTTGGTTGAACCACTTAAATCTTTGTGTTCTTATGGCATTTGTATTTCATATTTTATTTGTCGTATTATGGCTCGTCCTCACTCTTATTTTATTTTTAGCTGGATAGGTAAATGATCTTAGTGGGATCCGACTTTTGAGATTCACATTTTTCATATCTAAGAGGTTCTTAAATCTTAACGCGGTTGGCCATTTGTTCCGAACTTTATGCTAAGGAGTGCATGGAGTAAACGATCGCTCAGGAGTATGGAATCCTTGTACAAACGACAACTTGGATGTATTTAAAAACAATTTGTTGGATGCGTTGCACATGTAACCTATAAAATAACCCTAATAAAAAATAATCAATCTAAGGTTAAATTGTATAAATCGACAACCCTAAAATTGATTTTGAAAAGTGGCTTTTCCCATGTATTTCCCCTAAAATCTAAACGCACAACTAGTTAATAAATAATATTGATTATATCATATATTCTAGACCTCGGCACATTATTCTCCATATTTGAAGAGAAACATCATGGAATGAGTTCAAGGTATGGTGGGTCACCAACCGTGGTTGATGAAAAGCTGAAAGTTATGTTCCCAACTAAATAATGGAACACGCTTTTTATGACAATGATGTAAACGTGTTTTAATTTTCAAGGTTTGAAAAGAAAAATAATGGAAATTGATTCCAGGGTGAAACGCCATTTCCTTGAATTTGAACCACACAAGGAAGGTAACGTGCATGTACCTCAACAATGCAAGCATTGGTCAAGCAAAGATTCAAAGGTTCTAGAAAAGTTACAATTGATATAAATAAATAAATAATACATATATATATATATATATATATATATATATATATATATAATATTGTGTTTTCATAATGGGTGTGGTTTCTATAAGGTTGCAACAATTTTTTTTTTTTTTTTGACAAATATATAAGGTTACAACCTTAAACAATCCAATTAAGGTGCACCACCAAATTCTATCATAACATGTAATTTTAGGGTAAAAAATTCTTAGGATTTTCTGAAAATATATTTTCATATCTAATTATAAATTTTAAAACTCCAAAAAAAGGTTAAAATCAAGTAGATCTATAAACATATGGAAATCTTGAAAATGGATGGTCTAGATAATGTGTTGTAAGATACATTCTTTTTTTGGGCTGAAAATCTTTTTCTTTTTCATATTCATACATCTCGATGTCGAGATGATCAATTAGATTGCTTTTCAATATTAAAACAACCTTTTCCGATGGATTTTTGAGGTGCATCTTTAATTCTACATTTTAATATTGCAACCTTATGTAAACTTTTTTTCCTTTTATAATTTAAAAATAGCCTCATATATTTTATATATTATATTCAAAGCCCTTTTAATAGAATAATGTGTATTCTAGAAAGGACACTAGAGTTCTTATATTTAAACAGGGGAAAGGTCCTCTTTGTGACTAAAGATAGGGGAAAGCAAAGTGAAAAAATGGGATCTTAAAACATTACAGACTCCTCTTACTACAAGACGACGCATTTAAAGTACGCAACATAAAATTGATTCATCATATTTTAAAGGGGAATACTATTCATCATATTTTAAAGGGGACTATTTTTATATGCTACTAGGTATGAGGAAATCGTATATATCACCTCTCTTCCTGTTGTCCAAATTGAATGGATGATTATGATGAATTTATAAACAATGTCATGACTAAATATTATTTTATTTTAAATTTTATTTACAAATCATATTACCACCAAAATTCAGAGCATGTTATCCTCGCATACTGGTGCACATAAAAAAATAATTAAATAAAATAATCAAATTACTCTTGAAAGCACTATGATCCATCATCATCTTCCAAGCTTTATCCCAACTATTTTGGGATCGGCTTGAAAGCACTGAGCCATTAGGTCAAAAATCAAACAGTCAAATGGGCAGAGGCTTGTGTGACATTATGGCTGACACAATCTCAACCGTCTATTCAGATTGAACAGCAAGGCGAGGAGTGACACATATGAGTTTCCTATACAAAATGGCATGTAGAAAGATACCCTAAATTAGAAGCACTAGTAAAAGTCAGTAAAATTGGGTTACGTCATGTTATTCTCATATTTGGTCCATTGCTCTATTGGAAGAGAAACATCTACAGTGGCGATTAAAGTGGGCAAAAAAAAAAATGTAGAACATGCATTACATCATCCTTGGTTTTGGACAAAAATAATTATAAAGAGTGCAGTTAGCATAAGGCCTATGCTGCAAAGTAAAGTAAACACCGCTAGAAAATGCAATTCCAACATTGAAACCTTTATAATGGTATAAATATTTATTTTTACTTCTGATTATGAAATTTGAAACTTTAAAAATAATGCTGATCTAATGTATCTAAAACCATATAAAAATAAACAATTCGCATAATATGTTCCAAACTTTTTAGCTTTTAAGACCTGAAACACATTTTTTCAAAGGTGTGGTTTGTGTTTGCATAAGGTTGAAACCTTAAACAATCAAATTAAGGCATGGATTCAAATTTTATCGTAAATATAATTTTGGTGTCAAACATTTTTAGGATGGCTTGAGAATCTATGATGATATCCAATTATAAAATTTTAAATTTCAAAAATGGTTCAAATCAGGTAGATCTATATACACATTAAAATCTTGAAAATTGATGTTCCAAATAATGTATTGCAAGACACTATTTTTAGGATTTGAAATCCTTTTTTCTTTTCATATTTGTACATCTCGATGTTGAGATGGTCAATTAGAGGGTTTTCCAACATCAAAACAACCTTTTATAATGGATTTTTGAGGTGCACTTTAATTCTACATTTTAAGGTTGCAACCTTATATAAACGTTTTCCTTTTTCAAATCCATAATATGAAAAGGGAGATGATAAAATTTCTAGCGTACGAGCTGCATTTTCTAGTGTGTTTTTAAAGTGTGGGATGATGTTTCTATAGGGCCTACACTTTATGCAAACAAAATAAAGCCTCAATTCAAATCTTCATTCGGAAAGCAATTTAGGCATTGGAAATTTTTATGATGGTTCTAAAATCAATTTCCAACGCCGACAAATAAATTTGAAGCTCAAAAAATAGTATAGATCTTGTGGATCTGTTATCACTTATTTTTAGGGGGAAATGGATGGTCTAGATGATTTGTTGCAATATACACTATTTTTAGGGCTTCAAATCCTAATTTTTTTTCATGATCGTAATGTTCAAGTTGAGATGATCGATCAAGAAGCTTTTCAACACTTGAATTACACTTTCTGATGAGCTATGAGGTGAGGCTTTACTTATGTTGATAGGGCTGCATCTCTACCAAACCATTTTCCTTTTAAAGTGTAGCCTGGTTGAAACTTTTTCCCATCACAAATTCTTGAAGTCAGGCCCAGTCACCTACCTTGATTGACTCAGCCTTGGGATGTCAATGGTCCCTCAATTGTTGTACACATATCTTAAATTCAAGCTCTATTGACTTGGCCCCTTTGAAGCCGCATATACAACAAGAAGAAAACATTGAAGCAAATCCTAGTTTCACTGTGAAACGCCATTTCTTAGAACCACACAAAGAAAGATATCTTCACTTCAAGCTCTATTGACTTGGCAATCCGGAAAAAAAAAATTCCACAAGAAAAAAAAAAAATGAAAGAAAGGTTAGGAGACCTAGTAGAGAGAGAGGGGCTAGCAAACCTGTATCAATTCTTTCCGAAATTTGGTTTTGTCCCAGGCATTGTGGATCCAAACTTCCTAAACAAGTTCATCCCAACCAAACTTTTTTTGTCACATTTTACCCCAAAATATAGTTTTTTAGCAAATACCTCCCACCTAAAAATAAAATAAAAGAAAGTTTAAACTACCATTCCTTGAATTTTATCCATGCATCTCTCTCCTATGGACAAAATGCGATCCAACAGGTATACAAGATCGTCCGGTACTATTATTTTTGGATAAACATGCAGTCCGACAAATGTACATTGCAGTCCGACAGTTTTTTTCTGGACAAAATGCGGTCCGGCAGATCCCTAATGGCGGTCCGACACTTTTTTTAGTTTAATGGGGTCTGGCAATTGGTACATAGTGGTCTAGTAGCCCATGTAGCTTTTGGTACTATGTGTAAGCCCACATGAATATCCGAGCAAAATTATATTTTCATGTACGAAATGCATATTTTCGTAAAAAAAAATATACCTTTTTTTACTTGGGGGTAGTTGTTAAAAAAATATATTTTGAAGTAAAAACTTGGAAAAAGAGTTTGGTCGGGGAAAAGTTGCATAAGAAGCCTATTTTTGCAGTTTTTTATAATTTTCTCAAAATATTACTAACTGTAGCCAATATCTAGACCCTACTTATTAGCAAGGAGAGTTAAACCCGGACACCAAAGCCCATGATTTACAATATAAAAGCAAAGCCATGATTTACAATATAAAAGCAAAGCCGCACTATTTTTTAAGAACCTCAATAGATTATATCAACCTTGATTATTATTTGATTCACCCAAAAAAGAAAACCTCTTTTATTATCTATATGAAAAAGATTAGATTTCAAGCACTAAAAATAGTATATCTTATGTATCTAGGTCGAGGTTGATCCGAACCAATATTAATCTATATAATGTACATAATGTACACACATACACATAGAACCCAACATGACCTGTCCCAGTGAGTTGGGTTTGGGTCCAATCACTTGGACGTAGCCTTGGTTTATGTTCGGTCTGAGTCAAACTAGGACCTAGACATGTGGGCATTGGGTCAATACCCAATCCAACCCATTTTCCAATAAAATTTTAAGGGAAATGAACTTAAACATGCATTAACTTTTGTGGTATTAAAAACGTCCAACAAATTCTCAATTGGAAAAAGTTTACATACACGTGTCAACCTTACCCCGTTGAAGTGGAGGGCACCTACAAAATCCATCACTTGTTAGAAGGGTCCATGCTGATTGCTTGCTTACAATGTAGAAGAATTTTATCTTGAGTTCAAGATTTATAGGCATGGAAAAAAAAAAAGAATTTTAAGTCTTGAAAGTAGTGCAACTTGTAACACATTATCTAGACTATTCGTTTTCAAGATTTTTAAGTGTTATAAAACTGTTCGATCTGTATCAATTTTGAAGACTTAAATTTCATAATTAGATGTGTAAATATATATATTTAGCCACCTTTGAATTTTTGACACCAAAATTACATTTTTCAATAAGATTTGGAGTTGCACTTTCTTTGATTGTTTAAGGTTCACACCTGATGCAAACTGCACCATTTTCAATTTTATGAATGTGATTTTTCTTGGGAAAATATCATAATATCCTTTATTTTTAACTTCTATATCTCATTAGACCCAAAAATTGAAAATATTACTTGTAAGCAAAATAACTTCATATTTTCTATCTTCCATCCCCCTAAACCCTTTTGACCATGTATTATTGACCTCAACAACTTATGTAATGACTCT
>NW_006500178.1:3750464-3768145 GCF_000471905.2 Amborella trichopoda
AAAACCCAAACTACATCTCTCTCTCTCTCTAAAACTCCATCTCTCTCACACACATAAGAAGGTGTGCTTGTGTTCGAGCTCAAGCTAAACCCTTTGGTTGATAAACTGTCACGCCCCAAGAATTTACAATACTGATATTCCTGAGATGTGACAGTCAAAACATATATACATCTCTTGATATGACAAATTTACAATGGCTAATTCTTACAAAGTAACAAAAGAAAGTTTAAGCACAATTACAATATTTTCTAGAGTTGATCCTAACGAGCACGTAAAATGAAACCGCAGTTATCCTGAAAAATGTTTACCACAATTTGATGAGTTTGGTTACTCAGTAAGTGATCATCATAATCCTAAAAATAATCATGGTTGAAAGATATCAATATTTTAAAAAAAGGAGATCTATTAACAGAAATGCATTAACAGTTTCACTTTCAAAAATGCATAATTAAGTATAATCCGAATAATTGAAATGCGCATAACATTTTAACGCCAGTGCATAATTCAAATGATTTCACAAATTACCCTACTGACGTCCCAAGTAGGTCACCTATATACCCCATCAACGTCCTGATGGGTCCACTTAATCCATGTCGGCGTCTTAGATAGGTCCACTTAATCCCTGCAGGTCCACTTATACCTCACTGGCGTACCGGATGAGTCCACTTAATCCCTACCGGCGTCCCGAATAGGTTCACTTATACCTCGCCAGCGAACCAGATGAGTCCACTTACATAGTTAAAGTATTTCTAAATATCTTTAAACATTCGAAAGTAGTAATATCATGTACTCAACATATCACTAAAATTATTAATATGAATTTCACTGAAACCATTAATAACAATCACTTTCAATAATATTTCAAAAATAACCAGTCAAATATTTTGGGCTCAAATTTAAAAAGGTAGCAGTTCGTAAGACATTCTAGCATAATTGCCATTCTAATATGTATAGAAAAATTCTTATAGAAATTCAAGAATACAGAATTATCACAATTTATGGGATGTTAATTCGCAAATAAACATTTCACAGACAATGCTATAATCAATTGCAAAAATATCAGTTTTCAAATAATAAGGCAGTCATTTGCACATGAATTTTACAAGGTCTAAATATTTAAAAACAGTAGAAAGAAATCTCACAATTTTACCAAAAGCAGAAATATCAAATTTATTTATAATAATTTTACAGTATCTAAAATTTTCTAACAATAGACAAGAAAAATAAATAAATTTATTTTTCTAAGAATTTACAACATTTAAGATTTCTAACATAGATAAAATATCACAATTTTATTAAAAACATTATTTTTCAAAATAATGAGATCGCTTGAGCATAAAATTTATCGCCCCTAAAATTCATGATAATAAGCAGAAGTAATTATTTCATTTTATTTTTAAAAAGAACGGATTATTTTTCAAGATAATGAAGTCACTTACCTAAAATATTTAAGAGGGAGCTTCCGATAAAAATTCGACTAGAGAGAGAAAGAGCTCACTGCGTTTCGACTAGAGAGAGAAATATCTCAAAAATTTTCTAGAGTGGAAGTCCTCGCTTCTCCTATTTAAATTCTTACCTTATTATATTATTTTATTAAGTTACACCTCATATATGAGGTGTAACAATTATATTACACCTGAACATCTACTAAAGGACGTGACAAGGCAGCAAAAACTTAAACCAAAAGCTTTTGAAAGTAGTGATGGTCCCTAAAGACCATCATGCTCATATGAACCATCACTTATTAAAAGTTTTTTTTTTTTGGAAGTTTTAGGATTGTTACATAAACTCACCGAGAAGTAAAGAGAGAGAGATGGAGTTTTAGAGGGAGAGAGATAGAGTTGAATAGGGTATCATTTAGTATTTGTTTGGATCGCAAATTTATGGTCAAAGGGGGGTTGTAAAATATAAAAGATGGAGATATTTTACTTATAAGAAATATTTGCAATTCTTGAGTATCATGAGATATAAAAGTTAAAAATAAAAGATAAAGAAATATTTTCTCATTTTTTTTCAACCTTTATTATTTTATTCTAAAATGCCTTTTAGGTTAGAACTATTAGTTCTAGACTAAAGGCATTTCGGAACTAACATTTTCAAACTACATTTGCCCTTTTTGGATTGGTTGGGAAATGTTAGATTTGAATTACTCAAGGAAGAAGAAGCGGCAGTTTGGATATGTCAGTTCCGAATCGGTGCAGATGAAGAAAATGTGGTTCTAAACTGTCAATTTGGAACTCCCTTTTTCCCTCTTTGAAGCAACACTCAAAACGTGCTTTGGAGCTATCAGTTCCAAAATGGCACGATCGGAAACTAACAGTTTCAACCTGAAGATATTTTGAAAAAGAATTAAAAAAAGATTAAAAGGGCTATCTTTGTAAATTGAAAAAATTAGGGGATATTTTTTTTTATACCAAAAAATAAACGGATATTATATTAATTAGCCAAATTTTAAAGTGTAGTTTTTGTTTTTAGAGAAAGGTTCCTATACATCCCGTATGGATGGAAGATATATACCTCCAGCAATTCAATTTTGATCAAGTGCGCATTGCTCGATATAGATCTGACGCTTCAGAGTATTTTATTTTTAATTTTGTTTCTACAAAATAAATAAATATGAAATTTGATATGTGCCGTCATCTCAATAGGGCACGTCTAAAATAAATATTAAAAAATATTTTTGATAAAAAATGACCAAAATACCCCTAAAACTTTTTGGAGCATATTGGTTGTTTTATTTTATTGAGGAGTGGACGTCCAACTTTTGGTGTCAAAATATTTTGTAGAAAAAAACCTAAAATTAAAATAACGTAGAGGCGTTACATGGTGATTGGAGCCATCTCAGCTGTCCATTCAAAATAGACAGTTAAATTAAAAAAAATATATAAGTTTTATAGAAGTATAAAAAGCAGCGTGCGCCTCAGGCACATTGCCCTTCTCTCCTTGCGATTTCCCTGTAAAACCCCATTTTGTTTTCTCTTGCAAAAACCTCCAAGCTCCCTTATTTAGGAAAAAAGTCCACACAAGGTGTCAATGTTATACTTTAGTAGTAAGGTCCACCTCAAAATCCACCCAAAAAATATTGTTTCGAAATTTAAAAACCCGATAATTGATAATATCCACTTCGATATGTATGAATATTAAAAAAATGATTTGAAGCCTTAAATTAAGTGAATATCGTAACACATTAGCTAGACCGCTCATTTTCAAAATTTTGAAGTATTTATAGATATGTTCCATCTACAATATTTTTAAAGCGTTAAATTTCATTGATAAAAAACAGATTTTCAAGTCACCATGATAGTTTCCGACACCGAAATTGCATATTTTAGAAAGATTTAAATATGCAGATTTCATTGTTTAAGATTTACCTCTTATACGGACCACAACCTTGTCTTTTTAGAACTCTTCGGATTGGCAAGGGATGAGAAAGTTTGGTTCTTATAAAATCATATAATTAATAATAATTCTCAATTAAAAATGGGCATCTAAGAGTTTTTTTGCGATCTATTTTTTTTTAAAGGAAAATGTTTTCGTAGGGCTGCAGCCCTATCAAAATAAGTAAAGCCTCATTTAATAGCTCATCGAAAATTGTAATTCAAGCATTGAAAAACCTTTACACCGATTATCTCGACTTGAAAATTATGGTTGTGAAAAATATTAGAATTTCAAGCTAAATTTTTTTTAACAAATTATCCAGACCATCCACTTAAATTTTATTATCGGTGTTACAAACTGATTTTAGAGCCATCACCAAGATTTCCGTTATCAAACGTGATTTCCGGACGAGGATTTGAGGTGAGGATTTATTTGTTTTTCATATAGCCCAGGCCCTATAAAAACTTTCAACCCATTCTTAATTTTTGCTAGGTGTATATTATGCACCCGCGCCAGTTTCATTTTTAATTGCCGGCCTTTTCCTTGTCTCTTTCCCGCCTCCCTTCTCTTGGAATCTCTTCCCTCTTTTCACCATGATTCCTCCCTCCTATAACACTTTTCTGTCTCTGATCTCGTGGCCTAGCCATGGATTCCCTCTATGCCATTTTCCTTCTCTGCGTCTGCGTAATGGCGGCCCTGGCTTTGGCTGAAATACCTCAAATGGAGCACATATTTGAGGTTATTGAAAGGGAACGCCCCCGTCCTGCTGTCCAAGAGGCTGCAGCCAGAGGCGTTCTGAGCAGGCTTCTTCCTTCACATTCTGAGAGCTTCAAGTTTGAGATTGTATCCAAGGTTCTCACTTTTAGCAAATTATTATTTCTCTGTTTGTTGGGAATTCTTGAGGCTAAGCTGTGTGCCTGTCTGGTTTTTTGATCCTGCTTCTAAAATGTTTTAAATTTCAACTGAATGATATGCTTATAATGCAAATGTGGGAAATGGTTATGAGTTTTTTGATTATCTGCCCTGATTGTTTGCTTTCTTCTTCAAATTCAGATAACCAGTAAATTTGTGGTGTAGGTTAATTTTATTTATGCTGTATGATTATGTTTCATTTGTGGCGGTATTTTCCTCAGAAATTAGTTGATCATTAGAGTTGCTTTGAAAAACAAGATAGTGTTCTCCTGAGGTCGTTTTAGGGACAGAATGTATTTGATTCACCCTTGTTTATTTATAGAATTTCCGTAATCATTTGAGTTTGCTCTGGGAATGCGTCTTTGCATTCATTTCTGTGTTTTTGGAGAATTTTAATCCGTTATTTACAATTTCTGTGGTGACATCAATATATTGCATTCATCCTTGTGTTCTTTTGAGAACCATGGGATGATTTTTCAATGGGAAATGCCCAATTCTGGCATTCATGCCATTAATTTTTAGGGAATTTCATTCTCGAGCATGTGTTGCAGAACCTCATTTAGAATCTCTGGTGCCTTTTCTACCACCATTTCCATCTAGGTTATGTGGCTAGATGTGGTTGTGTAAAGTGAGAATGATGATTTCCTGGTGTTTCTCTTTTCCATAGCTGAAATGCCTAGAGTGCAGTTCTCAAAGGTGTTGGGCTTATTGTATTTGAATTGTGGAAACTGATAAAACACATTGCATTACTACAGAAAAATTATTGTGTATATCTCACATAAATATCGCTTTGGCAAATTGTTCCAAAAAATGCCGGGTAGCACCTAGACAACTGGGGGGTCTAGGCCGCCCAGGTTTAGAATAAGAAGCATAGGAGGGTGTCTAATCTAATTGTTTTAAGTCCAGATTCTGCTGAAAACTAAAAAATACATCTTGAGGCATATAACACATTATGAATAAATAACATATAGTCCATCCCTAGTCCATTACTCCATAATCTATACATCTCATACCATTAGTCCATACTCCATACCGTAGTCCGTACTCCATAGACTTCATGCACATAGTAAAAATAGGAAAATGTTATCCAACATTCAAAATTTTCGAATTCAGTCATCAATTCATCATCAAGAAAAGGAAAGAAGTAACACAGCCAAATGTCCATAGTCCACATACACTCCATGACTCCATATCCATAGTCCATACATACACATAAGAGGAGGAAAAGAAAAAGGAAAGAAATATAGATTTGAAGACTCAAAGAGTGTTAAGTGATCATCAAACAATAGTAGGATTAGTTGCATCGTATGCATCGGGGTCGAGCCCATCATCATTGGAATCATCTCCTTCCTCAACATAATGGTCATCCTCCTATGTTTCTTCTGAATCTACCTCTGCTTCTTCCTCTTTTGGTGCCATTCTTGTCCTTTGTAAAGAAGATCTAGTGGCCCTAGGAGGGCTGCTGTTCCTGAGGCCTCCATGACCATATCCCATATCAATCCTTCATGCCCCTTGCCCTCATCATCATCAACCAACCCCTCCATGGCATTATCCATGTTTTTTGTTCAAAGGGGGTCTCTCTTATCTCTCTTAGCAAATGTCTCCTTCAAGAATCGATTGAATTTCACATAAACTAGGTCATTGAGCCTCTTTGATTTAAGGTTGTTTCTTTTCTTCATATGAATCTATGTGAAAAATGTTAAACACATACAATGAAATCAAATGAAACTAATTAACATTACAAATTTTAAATTGGCACAATAATTAGTAATTACTAATTACTAGTACAAATTTGTAAATTATAAATTAATAAAATAAATTACCATCTCAAAAGTACTCCAATTTTGCTCATAGCTAGAGGTAGTGGTTAGGCTTAAGATTTGAATGGCCAACTTTTGTAAGTTTGGAGCACTACAATCATGTTGGCTCGACCAATTGACTGTAAATTGATTATGGATCATGATTATATGTGAAGTAATAAAAAAAAACAAATATGAAACTTGAAATTGAAGACTGGGTTAAGTATATTATTACCTTAATTAATTTTGGTCATTTGTCTCACCGTTTTTGGACTCCCAAAAGACTGCATGTGCACTTGTAACTTATTAGCTCATCAATGCATATAATGTCTTGGATACCTTGATTAGGGACTAGTAAATCCAGAGAGCTATTAAATTCTGTCATAATTGTGTCATTTGTCTGTAAATCCCTATTAGCATAATAAAAAGTTGGGTTCAAATAATAATCAGCCAATGGTCTTTAAAGCTGCCTATCCCACTTCTCATCAATAATCTTTTAAATTGACTCATAGTGCCTCACATCATTATTCAAATTATGGCTTTCTCTCTCTCATGCAACTTTACATTGCCTCATATATGAAGTCCATAGAGGGCATGTCACTGTCAACCATGCGAAGGACTTTGACGAGAAGAAAAAATACTTTAAGAGTGCCCTTCATCCGTCAAAAAATCTTAGATAAGACGATATCTCTCACCCTCTTCCCTTTCTGATCTATGGCCCACTTGTATGCTCTTCAATCATCCGAGCTTCACATTTGCCTCAACTGGACTCTCTTCGAATGTATGCTTTATAGACATATGTACCAGGTACAAATCTCGTGACCTCCGGCCTCACTATCTCCTTCTTCTTTGTAAATATGCGGATAATGTGACGGTGACGGTGTGGCTGTAAATGAAAGCTGTAACTGACCTAGCCTTTTTAACTACAATTGCAATCTCGCTCAAACCTCTAATGGCCTCAAGCATGTGAAAATGCAGTGTGTTGCATATGGTGTCCAAAACACATGAGGGTAGGCTATATGCAACAAATTAGCTGCAACAACATTAGGAGCAGCATTATCAGTGACAACCTGTATAACATGCTGCTCTTAACCTCCTTGATGCCATTCTCAAACACTTTAAATATGCAATGGGCATCATGGCTATCATCAAAGGCATCAATAGACCTAAGAAAAAGTCCCTGAAGGACAATCTACTAACAAATTCATCTGACTTTTCCTCTTATTGTCATTCCAACTATCATTCATAATAGACACCCCACTCTATATTGAGCCCATGCATCCTTTTGTGACTCCCCAATCTCCCTCATGATATTCACCTCTTTTTTCAAAAGAAGCTTTGAAAGCTCATATGGGGTTAAGAGCTTCAGCTAGGCTGAAATTGCCTCATTGCCTCTACCATGGTGTAGAAGCTACTTAGGCAAGTGGCATTGAAAGGACTTCCTGCCTCATAAAACCATCGAGCAATATACTAAGGAGTTCTCTTTCTCTCTTCCTTCTTAATTATGTTTTCGATGGTTGTTTGCTTCTTTGTTTTCTCACTTGCAACCTCAGGGTCAAGCCGGGTGGAATCCATAGGCCCCCTAATCCGATGTCTCTTAACCCCCCCCCCTGCCCCCCAGTTCAACTCTCTTTCCTTCCCCCCTAGACTAGGACATAGCAAGCTTCTTTACCTTATCACATCCTTCATCATCATTCTCATCATCATCATCATCATCATCATAATTAACACTAACCCTAGACCTTGGCTCTTCTATGCATGCCTTTCTTTCTTCTTTTTTTCTTTTTTACTATATTTGTATAATTTTTAATTTCCTCTCTAATCGCATCAAGAACTTTTTTACAAGGGGTAACATCCCCTCTGATACTGGTAAGATGTTCTTTGAACCGGTTTATTACTACTATTTGTAACCTTCTCACAATAATTGCGTCTCATGCAATTTTTATCTAAAGGATTCAAGTTATAGCCGTACTTCCAACTCGGATCGTAACTTCTATTGGAACCCGAAGACGACATCTCAAATTAATTTAAGCAATTTTTCACTAACCTCGATTGCTCGTTCTTCAAAATTCCACATTTGAAATGTTTCCCAATCTCAAAATCTTCTAGAAACCCTCTATTAGGCCTAAAAGATCTCCAAAAGTAATTTCAAACTCCAAGGGAGATATTTGGATCGATTTCTCGGAACTTTGAGAAATCATTCGATGCTATGGATATCACAAATTATCAATTTTTTGTAGTTTCTCTCTCTAAAATAATTCAATTGGGGTTTAGGTTGCATATGAACCTAAACGGCCCCCACGCTTTACTACCTTAAAATTAAAATAAAAGAGTAAAAAGTGCTCCTCCACGAGGCTGTGTTTGCCCTTGAGCGGGCGTAGGCCTTGGGCTCCCTAGGGAGCTCGCCTGGGCCATGGCGATGCGCCTAGGCCCCCCTAGCCTGCCTAAGCGCTAGGTGGGCCATTTTTTGAATCACTTCTTTGGCATGTCATTGTGGTGGCTATATTGATGCATTGTTAGGACTTGATAATTAGTGAAAGCTAATCGGTATATGGTTGCTTGTTCTCTCAACATCTTTTTGGTGCCTGGCATATATTTATTAATTAATATTTTCACTTGATATTCATTAGGTTTGGTGTGTTTTATTTAGTTTTGTTGTTATATGGTTTAAAATCTATAGAAGGATGCCATTTCCATTAATTCCCTTTAGATTATTATCTATTTATTTTTGATATAATTGGATTTTAGTATCCATCAGTAGTTCGTCAGAAAGATGATTATATTTGTTTTACTTTTTTGTGGTTAGGAGCGATGCGGTGGAAAATCCTGTTTCATTATTGGCAATTATGCCTCTAGTTTGCAACAGGCGTCGGAAATTCTGTATGTTAACTCTGGATTTAACTTTTTGGATTGTTATGGGTAGCATTACATTCCAATTATGTGCCATTTCTCTTGTAAAAATGCATGGATTATGTACCTTGTGATATTACTTGTGAAGGAGCTTTTAATCCCAGCAAAACATTGTTTTAGGAGTTTGTATGCTCATTCTTTTCCTTTGTTCAGTGTACAAATCTGTCGGCCTTTTAGGGTGTTTTTACTCTGTTTTTTTCGCTGTACGTTTGGCTTCTTAGTGTCATGCATATGTGTGTTTCATTCTTGGGTTTGGCATTGAAGGGTTTGTCCATAAAAGACTTTTTCTTTACGTGCCACCATTGCAATGTTTAAAATACTAGAGTAGAGAATCGTGGGCAAAGCGGCAATCAAGTGATTATCATAGTCCATCTTTACCGGCCCTCTTTAACAGTGTTCATAAATTTCAACTTTGGTCAGCAACAATTGCAAGATGTTCACATATTCTGGGGCCTCTGAAGCACATAGATACTTCGGTATTGGTGAAAAGTTAAATTATGAGTTTTTCTTGGCGTTTCATGACACAAAACAATATATCAATGTGGGATTTAGACTCATACAGATTTGGCAGCAATCTGCAACCACGTATCTCTCATAAGGTCACCACCCCGCGTAACAAAGTTCCAAGTCAGCAGTACCCTTAGGTATTTGTGAATTTTCTGTGAATTTTTTTTCACAACATCTAGTATGTCTCCTTAATGAATGCTAGCCACTTCTGGGAATTTGGCCTAAATTCCATCATTGAGCACAAGGGGCATCATATCCTGTGAAATGTGGGGAAATCTATGGGGTTGATGATTGTGGGTGCTCCTTTTGATAATGAGCAGGTTTTCAACTCTAGGCTCTCTGTGGGATGATATTGTCATCAAACTTGTACCACTTCATTTACTTGCTCTGATTGACCAAGTCATCCACATGGAGACTGAATCTCCCATTCCCCAAAAGACTTGTCTGTCAGTGTGGTAGAATTTGTACCATTGGAGTTTGGTGTTGTTTTACTCTCTTTGGTGTATGTTTTTCTATTTTCTTCTCTAGTGGAGTAGATATTGTTTTATTAAACTTTTCAATGCTCAACTATGTGCAAACGAGATTTTATCTTGTAATGTCATTTGTAATTGTAAATTTTTAACACCACATGCATTTCAAAGAGGAGCCATTTAAGTTCTAAGATTCTTGGAAATGTGGGTTGTTATTACACCACTAGAAATTATAGTTACCAAACTAAAATATTTAACACAACTGGCTGCCTAAACTAACTTACACTGGAAGACAATTATCTTTCATGGTCATTCCAAGTATGCCATCTAGGTCATTAGGCTTTCAACTAGTTCTTTCGTTTGGAGAACGATGTCCTTTGAAGAGGAAACATTCATTTCTCAAGATTATAGCAAAAAGAGGTGCAACATTTTTCTTGATTGCCAAAACTACAGTAAAGTAGCCTACATTGAAAATTAAACTCATTTTTTATGGTTATCTGAAGTTTTGCGCCTTTCTGTAAAGAGTTTTGGTTTGGTCATGAACATCATACCTTTCTGATGAGTTTTCATTGAGAGCTTGTTGTCTATGGTAAGTTTCCTTAATAATTTATTAACTCCTTCAAAAGTTTGCATGTATAGAATTAAAGGTACAACTGGAGTAGAGCTATCAGCTGGCCTGCATTGGTATTTAAAGCATTGGTGTGGGGCACATATCTCGTGGGACAAAACTGGAGGTGTACAGCTCGCATCTATACCTGTACCTGGTTCACTGCCTCATGTTCAATCTGCTGGTGTTTTGGTCCAGAGACCCATTCCTTGGAGTTACTACCAGAACGCTGTAACATCAAGTTGTAAGCGCCATTAATAAATTACATTTATGTTTATCTGTTTCCATCACTAATAAATCTTGAAGTTATTTCTCAAGCATCTTTATTGATCTGAACCAAATCAATGCCTTTTAAAAATGAAACCTGCTATTCAGACATGAAAAGCTGCCAACATTTTGATGGTTTTCCATTCTCGGGGGACTGGAATGTGTAAACAAAAGAGGTTTACTTCTCAATGGGTGATAACATTTTAAAGACAGAAAATTGCCCTGTTATAGATGGAATAGGAGAAAATTAAGGGAGCAAGTGGTCCTGCAATACCATGCTGTTCCTAGCTACACCCAAGTTTGCTAACCTTATCGCCACCACATTCGCTTCATGGGTACATGTGCATGATCGAAAACTCCAGAGTCAGATGGCAAACTCTTAATTTTAGGATGCCAAATTACTTTGGAACCATGGAGTCTCCTCTACTTTCAAGCCAATGTGTCACACTCAAAAAGTTCCCCCGGATGATCCCAAAACCGAGTGGGTCTGTATCCTCATTCTCTCTAGAACTACTTTCACTGTGGGACATGTGGAGTCCTGAATGACCTTGGATGGTGGCATAATATTGATGTTACAGAATAATGTTATGTTGTTCCTTATTTCTGTAGTCTAATTTCATTGAGCCTTCATTGCATTTGTTTCTTGATTAAGTGCAATACTATTATCACACCCTTTTGAGATATATTTATTGTTCTCTGTTGAAGTTATTATCATTATCCCAATTTTGGGCCTATTTGAAGTACCTAATCACCAAATTATCACCATAATCATCATCCAAGCCTTGTCCAACTATTTGTGGTCGGCTATAGGAATTCTATTATGCCATTCGACTCTATCAAGGTCCATATGCTCAGTCAGTCCATAAGTCACCATATCGCTTTCCTATCAAGGTCAATAAAACTCCGAAATTCGCCCACCTAGCTCTAATTTTATGCGCGGCATCTTCCTCAATCTTCTCCATTCTCCTGGATTGTCTACCCAAGATATCGACAATAATCTCTTTTAGTTATTTCTTAGCCATCAATCTTAACTGCTTCATCATTTCTACTCCTATTATTACTAAATTGCATTACATATATTTTGTCTTTGTCTAGCTAATTTCTTTAGATTCTAGAGCATCCTTTCAAAATTCTAACTTTTCATTGACGCCGCCTCTAATCTTATTAATCAAAACTATGTCATCCACGAATAGCATACACCATGATACCTCATGCTATAGATGCCTAGTTAACTCCTCCATAACCAAAATAAAGAGATAGGGGCTCAACACTAACCCTTGATACAAGCCTAATATCACTGGAAACTTACTTGTCTCTCTACTAGTGATCCTCACACTAGTTAGTGCTCCCTTGTACATATCTCACCATGTCAATATATGCCCTAGAGACTCCTTTATTGTCCAACACCAACCAAATTGACTCTCTAGGTACCCGCTGGTATGTTTCTCTAAATCAATAAAGGCCACATGGAGGTCTCTTCCCTTCTCCCTAAACATCTCAGTCAGTTGTTTAAGTAGGAAAATAGCTTCAATTGTTGACCTCCCTAGCATAAAACCAATTTTTTGTCCAAAAAAGTTATTAAAATTTGACTAGGAAAAGTTTCCCTATCATTGGAAAACCATTGGTCTACTTCCACATTAAACATAGGACAACACTTATAGGAGATGAGTATTGCAAGAATGTTTGTAAGGGAGAGGGACCATGGCCCCATGGAAAAAAGGGCCAGGATTATAGACACATACGGTATTGATACTATGTTTAAAATTTCTAATTGAATAGAAATCATTCTTACTTCTTTAAAGTTGAGGTAAATATGACCTTAACAAAGCCAGGAACATGTGGAAGAGACATATAAACTCTTTTTTTTTTGGATGGAAGTTAACTTAAGAGGCATATAAACTCTTGATAACTAATTATTACAAACATAAGAAAACAATAAATGGAAACAGTCAACTAATTGGGACATCATGTATTTGGTGGTCCAAGCCGTCTTTTTTACTGTCCACTGTTGGAGCAATGTTGATTATGTTGAGGTAAACACTTTGTTAAATCTTCTAGATGAGAGTGTGTAATGGTTTTAATGCACTCCTTCCTTTCATTTCAAAATTTATTTCTTCTTGAGTACTTACAGGGCCTTCAATTCCTCACTCATTCTTGTTGTATTATGTTTGCATTAATTTTCAAGATTCGTTTGCATGGTGGGACTGGAAAAGATGGGAGAAGGAAATTGATTGGATGGCACTTCAGGGAGTCAATTTGCCTCTGGCATTTAATGGGCAGGAAGCACTTTGGCAAAAGGTTTTCCAGGTAAATTTATTGTTGGTGGTCTACTAGCTTGACTAAAAACTCCTTAAGTTTGTTTTTGTCGATTATTATGTAACAATTCCAATGTGGCCACAAAGAGTAATATTTTTCTTTGCCTTTGTGTGGTAACTTGTTAGATGAACTTCAGATACTTTTGGGGGACATCTTATTGGGAATTTGAATTTCCTTTTTAATGTGTTATTCATGTCAATGTGCCTTGTCCCTGGCAAGAGTGCCCTTCAAAATTCAATAATTGCATCAAAGAGAGAAGTGTTGCAGATAAGAGATGAACGTTTTTACTGTTTGACTTATTAGTGAAGTTTAACTTGTGTCTGATGATCAAAAGTTTTTCAAGGCAGGTGAACAACACATAGCATTGCGATTAAAGTTGTAATCTGATGCAAACCAGTAAGACAAAAAAAAAAAAATGCAAGTATAGCTAACGCAATCAGTTATCTTTTTAATTAGATTCAATGTTCCTCACTGTATTTTCAGGCAACATATGAAACTTCTTATAGACTCCACAAGATGCTTCTAAAGATCCCTGACCAAATCCCCATGATTGAAAGACCCAAGATACCTAAAAACCTTAAAGCATTTATTGAAATAGGCATGTCATAGGAAATATACAAAACTGAACCCCAAACCCTAAATAAAGACCATTAATCTTCTGACAATTTTACCCCAAATACTCTAGAACAAAGAAAATGCTTCACTATTAAAAAATGAACCCATCATTCTCTCCTGGTTGTGAGGACAATTGTAAAGTCCATATATTCAGAGCTGGGCAATTGTAAATTCCCATATCTTATTTAATACAAATTACAGTCCATGTTATACCAAAACGCAACCGCCCCCCGCCTTCCAAAAAAAAAGAAACAAATTCCATCATTCTCCCCTAGTTGCAATAAACTCAATCACGGTGGGTTTTCTTTAACAAACTGCCACAACAAATAGTCTTCTACCTTTCACAAGTCGGCTTCCAAAACCCACGAACTTTGAAAGGTTTTCCTTCCTATTGCACTAGATATCGCTGATAAGAGCCCCCTCCTACTGAGATATCCTGAACATCAAGGATTTGGTTGACTTTCTCTTTGTCTTCTTTGGCAATTGATGAAGCCCATTCTCCATGAGCCCCCCGACTATGACGTTTCCTTCCTACTGTCACGAAATCTTGGTAATTTTGTGGTGATTGGAGACTGCTCTGATAGCAGATGATGTGAACCAGGAAGTGAGAAGAATAGTGGTCATGTAGCTAGCGACCTTTAGTGAAGATGTGATGTTTGTAATCATAAATATATTGAGCTGTTTGTGATAGGATAACAGCTTAGTATCTGATAAATGGCTGGTAGTGAGTCATAGAAGGTTCCTTCCTAAGCCAAGCACCTTAATCATTCTGTATGTACAATAAAACCTAATAATGGCATAGAGAGGACTAACCTGAAGCTAATAAAAATGTGCGAGATTTGGAGATGATGTCTGCCATCTGTGACATTCTTTAGTTGCATATTCACTGTCTTACTGTTAGTATGGTGATAATGTTTTATCACTCCTAGGAACATTTATGATGCTGAAAGTTTAACATCATCTAACATACAGATATACTGAGCTTTATTGAGGCCCATCCAGAAAATGACTTTTGCTGCTGTGTGCATATCATCAGATCAGTTGTACTTTTTCTTTTAGTGACGTTCTTGTCTTGTAAGTTTGGAGCATGGAGTGCTAACCTAAATGATTGGCTGAAGTCTGAACTGTTTTGTATAATTGCAAAATAATCCTAGGATTTTAATGAGATGATGTAGTAATGAGTTTTCATTCATGTTTCATATTTCTATTTGACTGTTGGGGGAAGATCGTTAATGGTTTTGAAGTTGAATCTGCATTTTCTGAAGTTCTTGGTTCTACTACATAAGAATTGTTTATCTTCACATTGTGAACCCCTGCCATATCAAGCACTTATTTATGTTGGCAATGTGGTTACAGAAATTGAATATTTCTAGCACGGATTTGAATGATTTCTTTGGGGGGCCGGGGTTTCTGGCATGGGCACGTATGGCGAATTTGCACAGGTGAGACAAAAACTTTGTTGAAAAGTAGTTCATCTTTTTCTCCTGTTTTATGCCTGGATTCAGTCCCTGTCTGAACAGTGTGATGCACATATATAGTCAATTTTCACTGCAACTTGTACTTAAATTTTTTGAGAGCAACTATGTAGTCTAGATGTATGTGCTGTCAAGGTGATACTATGTAGTTATTGAAGATTTGATCTCTTAACAATAATTGAAAATGCTTTGGTTTTGGAGCTGTGTGGTAAACTGGTAATAGTAGAAATGAAAGGAGCTTTATGATGTTGACTTTATGAAATGACTCTAAAAGTGAATATCTTCAAATTATGGCATCCTTTAATGTTAGCCCGGTAGGTTGATTGCAAGGGATGTCAAGAGGTGGCACACTTAGAAATGAAGGAATTATGGTTGTAATTCAACAAAATAGAGGCAGTGAAAGTGGATACTCTTTGTAGGTTTAAGGTTGCCTCCTTTCTACCTTGAAAATCAAGGTAAGTGAATGAGAATTTCCAAGCCTAAAGATACCCTACTCGTAGATTAGAATCTGATTTTTGCACAAATATGAGTTCATATTAGATGCTAATATCATCTAGATTCTCAAATTTCTCTTGGTATTTGGTTATATGCGTCTTACACTTATCCAATGTCCATGTATTCGTATGCTTGAAAATTGCATTTTAACTTCAACCAAATCGGGAAAAGGGCTGGGATCATGGTGGTAGCACCCCCATTCCCTAGTCACCACATTGTGGTTTCCATTTCTACTAACACTTTCAAAAACTTCAACCAAATAAGAAAGAATTAAAATTTTAGAGCTTGTCAAATTCACCCGTTTTGGGCTTTTGTTTATACAAACTATGCAAATTCATCCGAGTGCACTTGTAAATGCTCTGTTAATTACATCTAGTTGAAAAGTTTGAAAGTAGAACCTCCGGTTTTGTGAATAAATGCAATTATAGTAATCATATTGAAGTTAAATTAAATAAATGGGCTTAAATTGCCAAAAATTATTTTCTTGTTGCCTGGTTCTTTCCTTCAAAGACCTTGTTGGGGTTTGTGGCCTCTAAAGGCTGTGAGTGCATGTAATTAATATTTATAATGGATAAACACTTCAGTGGGAGTGTGTGATGTGTTGATTGACCAATGGTTAGGCGGTCTATGACCCTAGTCATGTCCAAAACCCCTACTCTTAGACATGTGGCACTTCCCGAAAAGGGTTATTTCTTATTGAGGTCGGAGAGATGCTTGGGGATGGATTGAACACTAGGAGAGTTGTGTGGTGTTCTGTGTGCAGATGTAAGCTTGTGACAGTAAGGGCTAAATCTTTAGCAAACTTCCTCACGCATGTACATATAACAGCCGCACTACTAAGAAGTAACCCTTGAAAGGGATAACTGTAGTAGCATGTGCTTAGCTTGCTCTTAAAGGGGGGGAACTGTAATCTACAACTTCGGACTGTGGTTCCACTATTTATTGCCCAGCCTTAACATGCCAATCATGAGCTCCAGCATAAGACTGTAGGTCATGGGTTTCGTTGGGTATGTTTGAGAAGACAATAGTGGATCATGATCACTGGGTTGGGTAGAGTTCTCTTATAGTCAGTTATTTTGACCTATTCGTACAAGTCCACTTTTAGATATGTTACTTTCAGCATTAGAAATGTTTATGTGAATTTTAGAATTTTTTAGAATTTTTAAAATTATTTTGCTGTATAGTGTCTAAAAAGGGCATTTCTAAAATTTTGTTGATATGGGAGGGCACATGTGGGGCCTTTAGATCCGGCCCCACATGTTTGCCACACGACATGGGTGGGGCGTCGACCCATGGTGGGCTCACACGTCCCACATGGGGTGGCACAGCCCCCTCTTCTCTCTTATCTTCGATTATGTCTTAATTAAAGATGCTTTAAGTTGGTTAAAGATAATCTTTTAAAAAGAAAGATTATGTACTTATTTTATTGGGAGTTATTTTGAGATAGATTTAACTAAGATATTTTATTTTTGAATTTTGACTTCCTATAATTTTAAAGAGATAAATAAGGAGGTTCTAGTAGGTTTTTAGTTTGGTCTATTCCTAATTAGACTAGAAGTGGTTTGGGTCAAATATTAAGAGGATAAAGCTCCTAATATTCCTTCCTAAATCATGACGGTTGATTTATAGGATGGGTTCACATTTATTTCTTTCACACCTCACAAATTTCCTAAATTCCTATTGGTCAAGGTGAGTCATTGGATAGGCATTATACCTAAAGGGGTCTTGAGACCTCTATAAGGAGATGAGCCCCCACTCTGAAAACACACAATTCTTGTTCTTATCACTCTCCTCTCTCTCTCCCTCTCTCTCTCTCTACTCTCTACTCTACTACTACTACTACTACTACTACTACTACTCTCTCTCTCTCTCTACTCTCTCTACTCGTACTACGTACGTACGTACGTACGTACGTACGTACGTACGTACG
>NW_006500178.1:3768165-3794370 GCF_000471905.2 Amborella trichopoda
AAGTAATAGACGACTACAAATTTACTAAGTAGTATTTTAGTATTTAGTATAAAAAAAATAAAGTAAAAGTTTAAATAACGAAATAGAGGTCGTGACCATTGGATTGGGCCCAGATTCAATCTGAGCCATTAGCTGACACTGTAGCTATCAGCCCGTGGGTTGACAGGATCTTTCCATATATATATATATATATATATATAGAAAACTCTTAAAAAGCCCTATAGGCGAAATTGAATAGTGTTTTTGATAGTGGATACAAAGACTAGAGCAAATTTTCAAGCCGAAAAACAAGGTAAAATGGACACCTTCAACAAGCCACATGCTAAAAACCAAGCTAAGTGAATAAGTTACAATCCTTTAAATAACAATTACAACCATTTCTAGCCTTGTATAACCACTGTAGATAAACTTAAATACCAACCCCTTATGGGGCAATTATATATAAAGCAAGACTAGCTTATGAATTACACTTTCATTACACCAATTACATAGACTATGTCCCAAAGAAGCTTAAATACATTATGCTACTAATCTAAAAACAATTCTAAGGAATAAAATCAACTAAACAAGGAATTAGAATGCTAAATTAAAATAGGGAAGCCATGTTTCGAACCCCTTGTGTTGGAGCTACGCAATCGGGCCCTATAAAGACTTAATTTTGTCCCTTCGGATTGTACAAAAGTGGTTCATTCTTGCAAGAGTGTCTAATCCAAATGGGAAGCAATTACACACCTTAAAATCACTTCTTAAGATCTCAACACACTGACATTATCATCCAAAACAGAATGTAAAAAGTTTGAATCTAATCGGATAAAGATCAAGAGAGTTATGGTTAAACTACACACGGTGGTCCCTCGGACCACCAAAACAGTCTTGTATGAAAAGATTATGAACCCCCATAGGTAAAAACGTGATGAAAAAGTTTTGGCAATTGAGTGACATTCTGAGACTAAATTATTTGATGGATTTGAAGCAAAGTAATCAATGAATACTATGCATGATCATGGATTCTCATGCATATAGGCTATAACTCATGAAGGGCCACACTATGAATAAGCATGATGAAAAAGATGATCAAATGGGGATTCTACAATCAATGAAACTGTTATAAATTCAAAACTCCAGCAACTATAGATGCCAAGAATATGATCTTATAAGAAAACAAAATTCAATAGAGTTTACCTTGATATATGCACACTATGGACTTAAGTATAAGAAAGGAGGACTACTATCAAGATCACCATTGATGGAACTTTAAAAGCTCTCTCTCTTCAATTCTCTCTCATAAACCTTAGAAGAAGGAGGGGAGCAACAATTTTCCAAAATGGTTCAAGAGTTGAGATAGTTAGGGTTTGAGATCTCATGATGTGCTTTTATAACATGGGTGTAACCTTGAACTTAATCAACACCTTTGATGCACTAATCCAAAGGCACATGAGAGACTAATGAATCTAGCCACCCATCCCCATCCAACCACTAGGATGAAAGGATGGGATTTCACACCATTATCACTCACACTAACCTTAAGTTATGCCATTTTATCATTTTGTCTTTGGCCCATGTTTTCATCCAATTGTATCTAGTATGGCTATACAAAAATACCCGTAGTTTTTTTTAATAATGTATTGGAGTAGATAACCACAAAGGCTAAAGGGACAAGAAGTAATTGGCAAAGCTCACACATGTGGAGATATTCTACTTCGTCAAAGCCAATCACTTTGTAGATCTAAAATTTCGAACCAATCAATTTAAAGATAATGTCCCCTTCACATGTGAGTGAAGATATTTTGCAACTCAAATTTGAAAATGCATTTCTCTTTAATATCAAATAAATAAATAAATTAAACTTCACACATGCCATGCATGACCCATGTGTGAGTTAATTAAGACATGTGATAAAAAGGGGGCCTTAATTTATAACATTGTATAACAAAATATAACAATATATAACAAGACACCATAACACAACCTCTTATAAAACAAGCAACCAAATGCCAATCTAGTCCCCCATCTAGGGATCAGCGCCCAGCTAGGCGGTGATTCTAGAGTGAGGTGTGGGGTGCCACGTGGCAGCCCTATGACGACTCGGACGCCACATGGCATTACCAGGTCAGGACTAAAGTGGAATTTGAGTCAAATAATTTGAAAGCCCTCTTTTTTTAGCAAATAAAATTCTAAAAAATTCACATTAAATATTTAAAGTATTTTTGAGCAATTATTAGGTTTTTCTCATCATTATAAAATCAGACAAAAGGTATAGTGAGATCTCAGGCTAATAACTATAGGTGTCGGAGTATTCCATTGGGCTAGTCCCGAATGATGTTCCGCTGAGTCTCAGATCAACCCAATAGACCTATGTTCTACAGTCTAAAGCAGAGACACATAATTGGCCATATCAAAGCCGCTGAGCTAGAACTTTCGATCATTCGTCTCTCTATGGATTAGAGGTGTACCCCTGTGGGTCATGATCTAACTCAATTACAGGAGTCCTCTCAAAGCACACGTACATTGACTCTTCCAAACTCGGATAACGCATTTGGAAGAGTGGCTTCCCGTACGAAATGAAAATGCCCATGCCATGTAATGGTCTTGTATCAGGATACCGACTTATGTCCCATAAGTCTGGACCAGACCATACAGGGTGAATACTCAATAAGTACTCGAGTTCTATTTTCTCGTTTGGATTTTCCAAGCCCTGGCCGATTGCAGCTAAACATGAGCTATAAAATCCTGACTAGGAGGTGACCTTCACACCTCATTGAGAAATTGCTTTCTCAACACGTGAACTCTCGATGCCTCATGCGTACTCGGGGTAAAGAATCTGGGCTCCATTTTGTAGGATGCCAAGATTTCAATCTCCCAATCGCTCCCACTGAATGAGAGACTATTGGAATTTAGGCCTTGATAGGCCATATTTCCAACAGTTTTGCCCCGCCACGGATATGCCATGTCTGTGTCGGTTTTGCCTTAAAAACCGTCATGGATCTACGGGAGCCGTGGCGATTTTTCGTGTTTTTTTGCGTGACAAAACACCACCACGGATATGCTATGTTCATTGCGGTAGCGCAACAGACATAGTAGGTTCGTTGCGGTCTTTTAATCCATGTTGTCCAAAAAAATTGGACGGCACCGAGCCTATGGGTGAAAACATTGTTCATTTTTGCCCATAGACGTTGCGTAGTGGCTTCTTTTCTATATATATATATTATAGTGGATTATGCGCTTCTACGGGCGTATTTGTATTAACTGACTGACCTAGGGTTAGGTGGCCTATGGCCTTAGTCATGTCCAAAAACTTACCCCTAGGTAGATTGCACTATTGAAAAGGGTTTTTAGAGGGTCATCCCTTGTTAAGGTCGACGAGGTTTCTCGGGATGGTTTGTAGGTTAGGAGAGCTTCGTGTTCTGCTGTGTTCAGATGTAGGCCTCTGGGAGCACGGGCTAAATGTAGACTCCCCCTCCTAAAAATTCCGGCTAATGTGACTCCCATAAATCATAATTTTACGCCCTAGGGACCACAACAGCCTAGTAGACCCTAGATTACCATGTTTTGTAGTCCAGATGCCTTAATCACCTAAAACCTATCTAATACCCCAAATTTGTCATCTTAGGCACCTTTGAGCTTAATAAACATAAAAAACCAACCCGGATGCCAGTCTGATATGCAAAAACCTAAAAATTGATACCCTATTGTCCTAGCCAAGTAGACCTCACAAAAATGCTAAAATTGGAGCAAACTTGGTTCCATATTGTAGAGGAGGTCGTAAGCTTTCCAACGGTCCAAGAATCGCTCAAATTTGACATACTACTTGAAAGTTATCGCCTGAATCTAATTGTTTACCAAAAGTTTCAGAATGGTCCTTGCAGAAATCCTAGAATGCCCCAGAATTTTCAAGAAGCTTCGTGTGGGCCTGTTGTGGCAGTTTTGGCTATCTGATAAGCCCAATTTTTTGGCTATCTGATAAGCCCAATTTTCCTTAGGATAATTAGAAATATTTTTACAATAAATAAAACCAATTTTTAGAATTTTTCAGAATTACCCTTGACGTACTCCTATTTAAACTCCCTCAGAAAATAACAAAAAATCATTCGGAAAATACAACAAAAATCTGAAAATTTCCAATAAATTAGAGAAAAATCCTAGATACCCAAAGCCTTCGATAAATCCTTAGAAAATAGGAAAAACCTAGAAAAAATAAAATCAAAACCCTATATAATAGAAACCATAGCTTTTCCTATCCCAAACCCTAGAGTTCTTAGGAATTTAGGAGCCTAGGTCAAATCACCCTAATTTCCTCAAAATCCGAGCCATAAAGCTTCTTAAACATCAATCTCTCTTGCGAAAATCATCCAAGCAAGGAGAAGCAGTGCAAAGTGCCCTGATACTCGGGGTTTCGGGTCCGAGGTAAGTCTCTCGAACTGTTCTTTAATTTTTTATTTGTTTTCTGTATTTTTTACTTTATTTTATATTTTCTGGTTTAGCTTATAATTTTAGCTTTTAAAATTTAATAGGTGTAGAATTTCAGCTGGCCGTGCCTGCATATCCAAAGTTGTTAGATTTCTTAGATTTGTAATAGTTTTGGGTCTGTAATTTGACCGGTCCTACTTCTCTATTTATCTGTAATATTTAACTTGTTTGGCACAAATTTGAGGGGATCTCACGCTTGATCAGCTCAGACTTGCGCATAAACACTAAAAACCTCACCAAACTTGCCACTGCATTACTGGAAAGCAACCCTGAAAAGGGATACATGTACATATGCATAGAGAGAGTCCCCCTTTGTACTATTGTGATGTGTATGACTTTCTCTTAAGGGGGGGAACCTAGAATCCACATTTGAGGATTGTGGTTCCACTATTTGTTGGCCAGATTTGATGAGCCAATGAAGAGCGCCTGCGTTAGACTGTGGGCCATGGGTCTCGTTGGGTTGATTTGAGAAGATAATCGAGAATCATAGTTTTTGGGTCGGTTGGAGTGCCTTGACAGTCACTTATCTTGACCCGTTGGTACGGTCCACTTCTATATATTTTGTTTCAAAGTAATAATTATTTTTGTGATTTTTAGAAATTTTCAGAAATTTAAAATTCAGCAGGAAAAACCCTTAAAAGGGCATTTATGAAATTATGGTTGTGCAGAGGGCACGTGTGGGGCCCTTGTATCCGGCCCAGATATGTACAACACCACATGGGTGAGGGATAGAACCCATGGGGGCCACACATGCACACACACATGGGATGTCATGCCCCCCTTGAAAGAAGTAGTTATGTGGAATTCAAAGGAATAGAATAAAAAATTTTCTTTATTTCGTTCATTAATATATCTGAATTCCACCTACAAGTTCTATAATACACTGCTGTAAACGGAAAATAAACCCCAAATACAACCTAGGATCTTGTTTTTTGCTATCAAATTGAACAGACACAATCCAAGAATGAAAACAAAGTTCCACCAACAATTTTAGTACAAATAATGTTCTTAGAAATTCAAATAAATTACTAAATAATGACTGAAAATAAAAGAAAACTGCTAGGAAGACTGACTTGAACTTCCGAGGGTCACCTTAATAATACTTAAGATGTCCCACACCTGATTTCCTTGTTAATGGCGTACTCTAATCCTATTGACCTTGCTGACTTTTTTGAGCCGGGAAGCCTCCTTAGCCAATACCTCACAAAACTAGGGTTTTAGAGAGCATAAACACAATTAGGATTTCTAGACCCCTTTATAAACCTATAGGGCATGCCACTACATGACACCTCCCCTTAAAACTAATTAGGGTTAGGATTACGTCCCTTTTGAAACCCTAAGGTTAGATGTGCTTACCCTTAAGCCTTTTAGGGTAGCGTGCCACCTAGAAAGAGAGGAGAGAGAGATAGCTAGAGAGATGAGAGAGAGAGAGAGAAAGAGAGTATAGAGTTGTGCGTAGAGAATGAGGGGGGCTCCCTCCTTATGTAGTCCTCAAGGGCCCCTAGGTATGCCTATCCAATTGTGATTCACTATGACCAATAGGAATTTAGGAAATTTATGAGGTGAGAGGATTAAATTTGAGCCATTCATCCCATGAATTAGCGATCATGATTTAGAGAGGAATATTATGAACATTATCCCCTGAATCTTTGATCCATATCCACTTCTAGCCAAATTATGATAAGACCAATCTAAATAACCTTCTAGAACTTTCTTTATCTCTTTTATAAAGGAAATAAAAAATTAAAATATTTTGGTCAACCATATTAGTGGTGCACATTGTATTCTTGCGGTAAAGTAGTAGTCAAGATCAATTGTGTTTATTTTATTAACCATGAAAGATATTTACCTTGCTTGATACTTGCTTGTTCTCTTAATTTTAAACAATAAGTCCTACTTGCCTATGGCTGAAAATACTCTACAGATATGTATCTTGTAACTGTTGCTTATTATCATTCGCCACTTTGACTTCAAACTTATGATTTTTTTTTGTACTAGATGGGGAGGACCACTACCACAAAGTTGGCATGACCAGCAATTGATTCTACAAAAGAAAATACTTGCTAGAATGCATAATCTTGGAATGACTCCAGGTATTGGATGTAATTTGGAATTTATTTCTTTCTTCAGAGTAGCTATGTCTCACAATTTATGCTCCTCTTTTGGGAATAACTTTTGAAAAAAAAAATGGCCGATGTTGATTATAGAATATAATGGTCTCACCTGTAGCGGATGCGCATCTTTGTTTTAAAAATTTTGCCAACTAATTTGTTGGAATATGTTCCATCAATTGTATTTGCCATTCATTTTTGCTTGTGATCTTCTCATCATTCATTTGTTTTCTCCTACTGTTTTTTGACATGGGTGAATGAATACTCTCTTTCTATTATAAGTAAATCTCCGAATAGTTGTTTCATTCAATTTTCATCAACACATTTTTCTTTTAATTTTTTTTTTTTTTTTTTGCATCTTTTATTGTATGAGTTTGCTCAAATAGCACACTCTTCAGTTCATTTGATAGCTGAATTGAAGTTTGCTATATTTATTATAACAGTAGTACCAAATAGTTCATCACAAGGGAAACTGGAATTTAAAGTAAAAGTTATAGTTCCAATTGTTGAAGCTAAATTATGGACTGACTTTTCTCCCTGATAATTTAACTTAAATGATACCTTTTTTCAGGTTTTCCAATCGTCCTGTAATCATGTTGATGTATAACAGAGAGAAAAGAAAGAGAAATAGCTCACAATCAGGTAGAAAATATGGGATTTCAACTGTGAATCATAGACAGTGGGTTGAAGCCAACAAAGCCTAGGTTCAATGGCTTGTATGAGGGTCCAAATGCACTCCAAAATGGGAACTAAGTTCCTGATTTATGGAATTTTACAGCAAAAACATTGATTCCCAGCAAGATAAAGACTCCCTCTTTAATTAGACTTGGCTTGGGCTTAACTCAAAGCTCTCTTAAATTTCCTAGGAACATTAATGGACGTCACTCCATTTCTCAAAAAAAAAAAAACATTATTGGACTTTTCTCTTTCACAAGTTATGCAAAATGCCTTTTCCCAAGCCATGCGCAATTAAAGTTTCTAGGCATATTAATGGACACTATCCCCATGCACAATACCACTGCCCATTCAAAATTTTAAATCCGAATTGTAACCTTTCCCTCCTAAAATTTTCCTCTGCTCAAAACTTAAATGGAACCCCCTAGATTCTCTTTAAATTCCAGAAAAATCCATTACGGAGAAAAATACCCAAAATTCCGCTGCAAAAACTACAGAACTTTTTATTTTCTTTAGCACATGTGACATAGGTTCTTCCAAAATTATTGTTTTTTGGGCACCGAGTTGCTCTCCTGGTCTGTAAAAGTGTGATATTTCTTCTGTACTTCGAAATGCATTAAAAGGAATTGGTTCCAATACAATGAGACATTCCATGGATTCCAAGGTTTAATTTTGATAGCTTCTGGGTTGTTTCTCCATAGAGTAGCTTTGCCTTTTCTTCTACAAAAGCTATCTATCTACAAAAACTATCTATTATTTATTTATTTATTTATTTCTCTCTTGCTGAAATCATGAAAGAGCTGGGGTGTGAGGTTTTTACTTTTCATTGCACTTTTCTTATTAAATTTTAGGGGAACCTTTGAATTCTTAATAATTTTAAAGTGAAATTGAGATTGAAGTTTCCCATATTTACTCTGTTCCATCACTTTGTGTCTATAGAGGTCTGGGATTGCATAAAAGGAGACATAGAAAGGCAGTTTGATCCCTGTTTTGGATGTCTTGTTGAATAAAAGATGGGGAGTATTTGTGTTAGGAATAGCCGCTCTTGCAATCCAGCAATGCAGAATGATTTGAATTGCAACCTTTTTTCAAACAATATGGATGCATTGCCAGTGGCTAGTCCTTGGCCGAATAGCATGGCCACTCTGATGATTTATGTACAAGCACCTCCAAACTGCATGTCCTCTCCGCCCCCCCTAGGCTTCACCTATGCCTTACCTGATGCAGGCATCATTTGAAAAGCATGAGTTTTCAATCTTGTGTCTGATCGTGGTGATTCCAATTGCATGTTGAAGATCCTTCAATTATCTCTAGGCTATTTCTAGTCATTTTTCATAATATTGATATTTTCAGCATCCAATTTTGGTTTAAAGCGTAGTTGTAAAAATAGTGGTGAATCGGGAGTTATTAGGGTTTTTGTTAATTCATAAACAAGTGGTTACTTAGAAAATTGTCTTAGTTTTTTGTGTAAGATTTATATATTTTCTATTTTCAATGTATTCTTAGGATTTTCTTTCTATAATTAGTGGATGCATGGAGGGGTTTATAGCGACTTTTGGGTTTCTAATGTATGGGGACTTGGTTGGGGGTGTTTTAGGTTTGATGTTCTTTTGTTGGTGTTGAAGTTAAGGTTTAGGATTTTTTTGGCTTATATAATGGGTGTTATGGGTCCATTGTAGATACTTTGAGTTATTATTGTATTCGTGTGAGAACTTTTGAGTTTTTGAGCTCCTTCCAGTTTTGTTGCGGTCTCCATGTTATGAGAATGCTAGATGACAAGGATCTAAACAAAGTGAGTGATAGTAAACCCATATCTAAGGTATCACGCATGAGTCTTTTCTCTATTCAATATGTTTATCAAGGAAGTCTTCACAACGGCTTTGCATTGGTTATCAAAGATCAATTATTACCAACCCCCACGCAATGGGCTTTGCCCTTTATGAAACCATAGAAAAATTTGATAGTAGAAAACAAGTTATGGTATTGCAAGGGAAGTTGAGGGAAAAGTTGTATTTGGCTTCTCGATGTTGGCAAACTTACGGTATGATGATTAGTTGGACATTTGTTTGAGCTTAAGATCCTTGAGATCAACCCCAGAATAGGCTACTGCTAAATTAGGATAGCATTGAATGACAAATGGAAGATGCCATTTAAGACTAAAGAGGGTTCCAAAAAGTTAACTACAGAAACTTGAAGAAGAGAAGAAATGCCTTTTGGCATGGTGGTTCAAGGTGGCAAAGCCACAAGTTGACATCCTGAGTTCTATTCCTAATCCATTGGCATGTCAGAAAAGAAAATAGATACTTGATGAAGAGATGCTGAAGAAATTTATGGTTGGAAAGTCAAAGACATTCTTTTTAGGGAGTGGGAAATGATGAAGTTTGAAAATCACATTCTTTTGTTGTTATTTGTTGGGTATATTTTCCACAAACTAAGGGTAGTTTAGGAAGAGAGTATTAGTACGTTTCACTTATTTCCCTGTGTACTATTTCTTTTAGTAGATACTTTGCTGATTTTAGATTTCTAATTGTGTGGGACTTGGTGAAGAGTTGCTAGAAGCATCTTGACATAGGAATGGGATTTGGAAAGGGTCTTGTGCGTGGGCTGAAATCATAATGATGAAAGTTGAATTACTAAGGTATTTGACTATTTGTGTAAGAACATTTGTGTTCTTGAGGTCAATAGTGCTGGACTAGAGATCCGACAGTTGAAGAGAACCTCAAGGCCTGAGTTACCCAATTGATGGTGGACTTGATTCCAAGGTTGGTTTAACTAATGGATTTGGTGATCCATCAAGCTGCAAACCCTGGAGGAATGTTGGATGAGTATGAAGATCATGGGATTTGGCCAGCTACCCTACATCTCAAGGATATTTTTTTAAACTTCAAAAGAGAATCTTCTTGTTGGTGCCTATTCTGATTGTGAGTTTGGCTAACGATAAAATACTTTGTATATAGAGAACTATTTGAGGAGAGGTTTATAATGCCTATATCGGAAACAAGAGTTTTGTGGACTTAGTTTCTCAACTTATGGAGATGCTGTCCATTCAACAGCGGGTTGTGGTAGTACAAAAGATCTGGAAAGAAAAATCAAGAATTAGTGGTGGTATTGGAGCATCAATTACTGGACAGTTCCCTAAAGATCGAGTGAATCAAACTCGATTACGATTTTCACTAGTTAGAGAGAGAATCTCTTTATCGGTGCCTTTTCTGATTGTGAGTTTGAATCACCATATGTTGACATAGGGATTGAAATACACAGTGAAGGTCCTAATGATGTGATTGATGTACAGTGATGGAAGAAGATTGAGGTAAAAATTTGGTTCTAGTATGAACACTGCCAATGCCCAAAGGCCCCATAAGATGGAAGTTTGCTAAAGACAAAATACTTTGTATATGGAGAATTATTTGAGGAGAGGTTTATAATGCCCATATCAGAAACATGAGTTTTGTGGACTTAGTTTCTCAACTTATGGAGATGCTGTCCATTCAACAGTGGGTTATGGTAGTACAAAGATCTGGAGAGCAAAATCAATAATTAGTGGTGGTATTGGAGCACCAATTACTGAACAGTTGCCTAACGATTGAGCGAATCAATCTCAATTACTATTTTCTCTAATTAGAGAGAGTCATGTAACGATGACTCAAGGAGCATAAGTTTTCAACTCTGTGTTTAATTTGGGTGATTCTATTTGCATATGGAAGATCCTTAAGTTATCTATAAAGGTTATGTATCGGCATTTTTCATTATTTTCAGCATCAAATCTTGGTCTAAATTATACTCACGAAATTGTAACGAATTTCGAGAGTAACGAGGGCTTTTAGTATTTCTTAAATGAGTTGAATTATTTGATCATTTCTTATGGAAATTAAGGGGTAAAATGGTCAATTGATAAACAACAGTAAGTTCTATACTTCTATTTGTTCTGATATATTCTTATGATCGTCTTTTCCTATATTAGAAGAGGCAGCATGTCGAGGGCACCGAGGAATGATTCGAACTCAAGACCTTGGCGCCCAAGAACAGCACTTCACCACGACAGCACATTAAGCCGTCAATTGTCTTTTTCTATATTTATTCTATGCTTTTAGGGATTTTAGTGAGTTTTGGGTTTTCAAGGCCCTGAGATTTAATTGAAGATGCTTTAGAGTTTAGGTTCTTTTCTTGGTTCTTAAGTTAGGATTTAGAACTTCATTCGCTTGTAGAAAGGTCATTATTTGTCCATTGCAGATATTTGAATTATTATTTATTTGTTAGAGAACATTTGAGCTCTTGAGTTTTTTGCTCTCCTCCTTTTGAGAATGTTTTGCTCCATCCAGTTCTCACTGGATCATTCCCTTTGCACCTAGTTGGGCAAGGTGGTATGCATCGATGTTTTGTATCCCTTAGCTTACGTAAATACATACATTATATGTATGCTTATATGTATGAAGTTAAATATGCATGTATATTTCATTAAAATATACCGTTCTATTCTCATACTACTCATTTTAGTTTGCATGTTTTTATGGTCCTGTTTATCTATAATCCTTTATTACTGAATTGTGTACAGAGTTATTATGACTGATTACACTTGACTAGTTAAAAGAGTGCAGTTACTTGAGTAAAATTTCTACTGGCATACTTTTCCCTTTTAACAGCAAAATTTGAATTTGTATCATAATCCTTTACTAATGTACTTGGAATCCTTGCAGTTTTGCCTGCCTTTTCAGGAAATGTTCCTGCAGCTCTTAAAACAATTTACCCTGATGCTAAAATTGCACGACTAGGCAATTGGTAATGATCATGCTCAGTTTTCGTATCCATCTACTGCCTTGAAAATTCTCTAGTCTTAGACATTCTTAGTTGGAATGTATATCTAATCTTTAAAACTTAATGACACATTTTGTTTAGTGTCTCGTCCTAGAAATAATTAGCCATTGTATTTGCTAATGCTTGTTGGATGTTAGGGGCTTTAATAAACAAAGGCTTGTTATCCCCATTATTATAATGAACAGAAAAGTTAGGGAGAGAATTATGTTTGATTTGGTTTGGTTAAATGAATTTTGGTTCGCAAATGGTAATCCAAATTTGTAAAAAAAATTAACACATCAAAACCATACTAATCCGCATTCTAAAGATGAAATAAGACACAAATACCATAATAAAAAAGAATAGAAAAAAAGGAAAAAGATATGTGTGTAAAAATCTCATAAAATTGTAATCCATCATAATCAACAAAGCCTTTTCCAACTAATTGGGGTTGGCTACATGGATCTTGGTTTGCCATTCTGCTCTTTTAAGGGTCGTACCCTCAGTGAGGCCGTAAGTCCCCATATTTTTTTCTCCTACTTCCGACTATATCCTTTTGGGCCTACTCCTTGCTCTTTTTGAGCCTTCCACTTGAACTAACTCGTACCTCTTGGTAGGTGCTATACTGGGTCTGTGCCACACATGGCCAGCCCACTTAAGTCTACTTTCTCTCATCTTATCGCCTATTGAGGCCACACGTAAATTCTTTCGAATATATTCATTTTAACTTCTGTCCCTTGTCTTGCCACTCATCCATCTCAATATTCTCATCTCAGCTACACCATAAAACCCTAATCCAAAACTTAAAAGTCTCTAACCTTTAATGTGGAGTCCTTCAAGCTTCGAAAGGGGGAGCTTTGGTTGCCAAAAACCTCTTCCCACAACCACTTTAAGCCCCATAAAGATAGGGCCCAATTATTGTTTGATTTTGCCAAAAATAAAAAATCTTCTATTTTTTCTCAGTCTTCGATTTCTCACAAGAAATCCAGATTTGGGAGTTTTTTTTGCTCTAATTTTTTTCTTGTACGGTTTTGGGGTTTAAAATGACCCCCCAATGTCTTAAATAAAAATAATGAGGGGCAAAATGATAGAAATTGCACCTACCCGATGGACATTTCCACCCTATTTTTTGTAATTATTGTGAGGGTGCCTAGTCGTTCCGCTTGGGCGCTCGTGACATATGCTCCATACCTACCCAACTAGCCCTAGGTGATGCGCCCAAGTCCTCTTGCCGCGTTGGTGCTTGGGCAGGTGAATTTTCCAAAATTATTTTATAATCAATAATTGCTAATTATTATTACAAATTAGTATACTCTAAACTAATAAATAAATTGCCATCTTAAAAGTACTCCAATTCTGCTCACAAACGGATGAGGTAGTGGTTAGGCTCAAGATCCGAATGACCGACATTTGTAAGTCTGGAGCATTACACACATGTTGGCTCTACCAGTTAGCTGCAAATTGATTATCACTTACGATTATATATGAAATATTAAAAGCTAACAACAAATATGAAACTTGAACTTGAAGACTGGGTTAAGTACATTATTACCTGGATCAATTTTGGTCCTTTGTCTCATTGCCATTAGACTCACAAAAGACTTCAATGCGTACTTGTAACTTATTAGCTCATCAACCCATATAAGATCTTGGATATTCTGATTAGGGACTAGCATATCCAAACACTTATTAACTCCAGTCATAATTGTATCGTTTGTCTGTATATCCTTATCAGCATAATAAAAAGTTGGGTTCAAATACTAACCAGCTGCATGCAATGGTTGATGTAGCTGCCATGCCACTTATCATCAATATCTTCCAAACTGACTCAGAGCGGCTCACATCATTAATCTAAATTATGGGCTATCTTTGTCATGCAACCTTCCATTGCCTCATTTGTGAAGCCCATGGAGGCCTTGTCACTATCAACTATGTGATGGACTTTGACAAGAGGAGAAAATACCTTAAGAGCACCTTTTCACCCGTCGCACAAACGCCTTAGACAGGACGATATCTCTCACCTTCTTCCTTTTTTGATCCTTGACCTACTTGCATGCTCTCCAATCATCAGAGATGAACATATGCCTCAATTGGACTATCCTCGAATGTATGCTCTGTAGACATATGTACCAGGTAGCATATCTCGTGACCCCCGACCTCACTCTCTTTATTCTTTGTGAATTTGCGCATCATGGTGAGGGTGAGGGTGTGACTATAAATGAATGTTGTAACTGACCTAGCCTTCTTAACTATGCCTACAATCTTGCTCAAACCTTCAATAGCCTCAAGAATGAGGTCTATGTAGTGTGTTGTGCATGGTGTCCAAAAGATATGTGGGTAGGCTATGTACAACAAATTACCAGCAATAGAATTAGGAGCAGCATTATCTGTGACAACCTGTATAACATGCTGCTCCCCAACCTCCTTGATGCTCTTCATAAATACTTTAAATATGTAATGGGCATCATGGCTATCATCAGGGGCATCAATAGATCTCAAAAAAATAGTCCCTAAGGGCATGTTTGTTTGCTGGAAGATAAACGTTCCCTGGAAAAAATAAGTTCTTCTTTGTTAGGACATGGACTTTTTTGTTTAGGAAGGTTTAAATAAGTTCTGGGTACTTGTATATGATAACCTGTTGGAATGTTAAGGAAATTCTGGATACTTGAAAAACAAAATTTTTTCACTAACCTTGATTGCTTGATCTTCAAACTTCCACCTTTGAGATGTTTCCCAATCTCAAAATCTTCTGAAAAAACCCTCTTATAGGCTTAAAAAATCTCTAAAAGTCAATTCAAACTCAATGGGAGATGTTTGGATCGATTAAGTGGAATTTTGAGAAATCCTTCGATCTTATGGAAATCCCTCCATGAGGGGCATTTTCGCCCTTGGGTAGGCGCATGCCCTGGGTGCTGGCCACGCCTAGGTGGGCGCCCAAGTCCCTACGTGGCTGCCCAGGGACCCTTGACCCAGGAAGCCCGCCGAGGCCTGGGAGATGCACTCGGGCCGCCCTAGCCCGCCTGTGCACTAAGTGGGCCGTTTTTTGAATCATGTCCTCCTAGGCCTTGGCATTAGGCCCCTTGGCAGGCACCTAGGCTGTAGGCAAGCTGTTTTTTGAGACAAAGGGGGTGAAATTTGTTTCTTTCCCTTATTTAGTAATTTTGATTTGATAATGTACACATTCTTCTTCACATGCTAGCATAATGGAAGCTGTGAACTTCATTTAAAGATGTGCTTCTTGTTGCATCTGGATCTTCATATAAGTATTGGGGTTTGTATTTCTGATGTGACTTTGGTATTATGTATACTACAGAAACCTTTGAAATAGTTATCATAATTGAAACAAAGAAGCTATATAGTGTAACCATAGCCATGTAGGCAAATGTGGACTTGTTGATGTAGGAAATTTGAGAAAATAGTAAAATCAGTAAGAAAACAAGCCAAACACAAGCAATAATTTGGAGAACCCTAGGTTTCCTCCTCATCCTAAGCTAGCATTCCAAAAGCCCAAGTTTTTTTTTTCTCTTTTAATTTTTAAAATCATGTGGAATGATTCCCAAGGCCTTACACACCTCTTATATATTATAATTTATTGTTCAAAGACATGAAATATCTATACAGTAATTAAAATGACCCAAAAGTCTTAACCACAAAATTTGTAATGATGATAGATTTTACCCTTATGAATAGTAACTTGTAAGCAGTATCAGGGAATATTAATCAGTGAATAGCAAATAAGAACATAAAAAATTTCTAGAATCCCTAAAATCTCATCATCATCATTTTAGCGTTTTCTCAATTAATTGGGGTCGGCTACATGAATCCTGATTTTCCATTATGCTTTATTAAAGGCTATATCCTCAGTGGGTCATAAGTCGCCATATTTTTTTGGACTACTTCTAACCACGTCTTTTTGAGCCTACCCCTTGCCCTTTTCAGTCCTTCCACTTGAACGAACTCGCACCTCCCGACATGCATTGTTTCAAAAAGCGGACCGCCCCCCTGGGTGCCCGCCTGAACCCCCTTAGGCGGCCTCCCAGGGCATGCGCCCCACCTAGGGGCGGAACTGTGGCTCCCTGAGGGTATTTAGGGTCATTTTTTTAATACTAAAGAGGCAAAATTATGGGTTTTAGGTTCATTTGATACCTAAAACCCATTAGAGGCTATTTAGAGAGAGAAAATCCAAAAAAAAAAATTATACTGGGCCACCCAAGTTCTGGGCGCCCGCCTAGGTCCTAGGCGGCCTGGACCCCCCCGACCGCTTAGGAACCGCCTAGCGCTTTTTGAAACATTGTTGACAGGTAATGTACTTCGTCGACGCCACACATGGCCAGCCCACCTAAGTCTACTCTCTCTCATTTTATTGCCTATTGGTGCTATGCCTAAATTCTCTCGAATAGATTCATTTCGAATTCTATCCCTTCTTGTCTTGCCACTCATCCATCTCAACATCCTCATCTCCGCTACACTCATTCTATGGTTATATTGGTTTTTGTCCGTTCAACATTCCGTCCCATATAGTAAAGCTAGAGTGCAAGTTTAGTAATAATAGGAGTAGAGATACGAAAGTAGTTAAGATTGATGGCCTTAAAGTACAAAAAGGACTGCACTTTCGATATCTTGGGTTGATCATCCAGGAAAATGGAGAGATCGAGGAAGATGTCGCACACAGAAACCTTAAAATATAAAAAACTTAAAAGTAAATCCTAAAACTAAAATTAAAATATACATCCTTTAAAATTGAATAAAATTAAAAATAGGAAAAATGTTGACTTGCATCATTCTTCCCTAGATGGAGAAAACTCATCATCAAGTTTTGAAGTGTATTAAGATGAATTTAGCATTAGAACCACCTTCTTCAATATTCTTCTTATTCGTTGGCTCAATTTTTACTCGTGGTAAGAAGAACTCCCTAAGAAATGGTTCCTGGTATGTATAATAACAAATTGATACAAACTTATCAAATTTGGTTATCCCTGAACTCGCATTGAAAATTATGTGGGAAACTTCAAACTCAATTTTCTGGCCTTTAAAGGCTTTCTAAATATCTATTTCGTCACACTTTGAAACTGGGCCGCAATTTGCGGTTTATGAGTCGATCATGCTTCCTCTGTGTTACTCTGATTTCAATACTTTTGAATCTGTTGAATTGTCCACCTCTTCTATATCTTTAGATCTTTAAGGGCCATGATTTTGATCAGTCCCCCTATTGCTTTCTCTCCATATTCTTCCCTAGCAAGACCCTCTTTTGAACCATCTTCATCTTTATATTTATCTTATCATAGATCTGATCTCCTATTCATTTGAGCATATATCGAAGGTTGGTGGCAAAACCTAATTTACAACCTGCTTATTTTTTTATAGAACCTGTGCCAAAATTAAAATTGTCGTTCAAATTGAATACCCTAGAGTAATGTTTCCCATGTTTAGTTATTCTATCGCTTTCCTCTTCACTCAAATCTTCATGCGGAGCACAGAGGTGAAAAGGGTGATACTCGGCATATTCTTGGGCCGAAAGATCACAGTCTTGCCCATGAATAATGCTCGTAAACTGTTGCATCTATTGTTGAACTTGTCTTTTAAGCTTCTCAATTTCTTCATCTCTGAGATCACGAAGTGGATTTGCAAAAATCCCCCTTCCATGTTCCCTTCTTGTTGCCATGGCTTCGTGAAATCACAGACCCTAGATAGATAATCAACAAAGACTTGCTGAAAACAATAAGATCTAGGTTGATTTGGCAAAACTTGGGCCAAAATCAACAAACCATAGACTTTCTATAGTTTTGATGGAGGCAAACTTGTTCTTATTTTTAATTTTTATTCAATTTCGGAGGATGTGTATTATAATTTTAGTTTTAGGGTTTATTTCTAGGGTTTATAGTTTTTTAGGTGTTTTAGATTTTTTTTTCTTTACTTCATGATTATTATTCATAATTATCTGTCATTCTAAATTAAAAGTTAAGTTAGGATATATGGGTCAATTTGTCATTTGTTTGAACACTTTTTGTACTTGGAACATTAAATTAAAATATATAAAAGGTGAGTGGGGCCTTGAGGGGGTTCATTCCATATGATTTTTAGAAATTGAAAGAGAGAAAAGCTTAGGCTTTTGGAATCCTAGCTTGGGGTATGGAGAAGAAACTGTAGGTTTCTTTGGATGCTTGTGTTTGGCTTTGTTCATTGCTGATTTTACTACTTCCTCAAATTCTCTTGCATCAAGTTTCTTGGCTTTGTTGTTGAAGGAACCCTAAGCTTAGATACCAAATTGATGCAGGAAATTTGAGAAAACAGTAAAATCTACAAAAAAACAAGCCAAACACAAGCAATAACTTGGAGAACCTTAGGGTGTTCTTCTTACCCCATGTGCTAGGATTTGAAAAGCCTAAGCTTTTTCCTTTATCTTTTAGTTTCAAAAAATTACGTGGAATGACCCCCCTTAAGGCCCCACACACTTCTTCTATGTTACATTTTAATGTTCAAAGACATTAAATGTCGTACAATAATTAAAATGACCCAAAAAGTCCTAACATAAGCACAAAAGTTGTAATGACACATTTACCCTGTTAAAGATTAACCTGTGAAAAGTACGTATGAATAGTAACTGGTGAATAGTAAATAAAAACATAATCTAGAATCCCTAAAAACTAAAAAACTCAAAAGTCAACCCTCAAACTAAAAATGAAATATACATCCTTTGAAATTGAACAAAGGGTAAAACTAAGAATAATATTGGCTTGCATCACTTGTATAGGTACAAAGAATCATTAGAATCATCCACAATAAACATAGCCATAGAACTTCCCTAAAATCTATAAACAAAGATTGCACAGATTGACCATTTCCTTAATATTGTGGGCCACGCATTCCTATTTCAATTTATAGCTATTTTGGGCTCCACTTTTTTTCTAGGTTGTTGAAAAAAATAGAGATGATAATCTCACAACAAAACAACACAATTTGAAACGGTAACTACCATGATTGGATATGGGAGGCATTCTTGATGCTAAATTGTTATTTGCAGTTCAATAATATTTAAGGATTTTGTGATAATGTTTCTTAAGAGTTAGAAATGGACTATAAGCTTTTTATATTTATGTCTTTGAATATATCACGCTTGATATTTCCAAATATAGAATAGATAAAGAAAAAATATATCTGTTGCTGGGGTTCCTATTGCGTTTTCATTGCTTAGTGAACACCTTTTCTTGTACCTTCAATTAAAATCCCTTCTGGCTTGTATAATAGGTTTACCGTTAGAGGTGATCCACGCTGGTGCTGCACGTACCTTTTAGATCCAACAGATCCCTTATTTGTTCAGATTGGAAAAGCATTTATTGAACAACAAAGAATAGGTGGGTATTAGTTTTTTGCCTTCATCAAATTATACACACATAAATGGATTTAGGATATAATTCTACAGGGAAGGTAAATTCTGGAAATATATATTCACCATTGTAAATTGAGACTTTTGTTGCGTACTGCATGATTCAACTTCATTTATGAGGACTTTATTATTGCAGCTGTTATGTGGTGAACAATTGTAAGTGATATGCATTTGTGCATGCATCTTTGGTTATGTGCATCTTTAGTTGCATTTATTGATTTGCTTATAGCTCTGCTAATCAGGTTATGTTTGAACTATTGTGAGCAGCTATGATAGGTCCTGTACAATATCATTATTTAAAAGTTTTTCAGCTCTATTATTGTATGTACCAGCATGCCTGTCTTAAATATCTGCGTATATACAATTTTGTACCAAGAAAATACAGGACACGTTGAAAAGAAAACAAAACCAAACTAGGAACCTAGCTGCCTTCCTTGTTTTCACCAAACCATCTAAACTATACACAGAATTAGCAAGGACAATAAAAGAAAGTCTAACCGTGAAAGCTGCTTGGGGTCAAGGATCACCTCCTAGGACTTTGGGCACCCCAATCAGATCCCCTCAATTGCTGGCACAGCAAAACAGAGGCTAAATTCTTCTTCAACTCTCATTGGGGATGCAAAGACCTCAGCTGAAACAGGATGAAAACTAGACTAATCTCTCCTTGAGTGTCTCTCACAGAGTTAGGGTTTTTCCTCTCAACTTTGTCCTTCGCAGTAGCCTCTCCATGTTTTCTTTCTCACAAATTTCTTACCCTAAAATCTCTGCTTTTTCTCTGAGTTTCACATGGTTTCCAGAGAAAAAATAGTGTCATATGAACAACAAAACAATGAAGGATGCATGGGAGAGTTAATTCAACGCCTATATGTGGGCTTTAGGGTTTAGGGTATAGAAGAGATCACTTTGTCTTTCGAGAAAAATAGCAGATCCATTGGATGAGGAGGCTTTTAGTCTCAGCCTTTTATTCCTCAGATCAGCCATCATGATTTTGGGCATGACATTACTCCTCTATCCCTAGTTGCTTTATCCCACTTTCCTTCAAAATTAAGATAGAAGTCCAACTTCAATTCAGACTAGGAATCATGTAGGTTTTTAAGTTTTCTTCTAAAAATAATCTCTCTTAAATATTTAGTCTTTCTTGAATCCTAGAAAGTTCTTTTTGAGACATAAATTATGTTTTCTTTAGATTCTTGGAAAAGGGATCCTGAAAAGATTAGGTTTATTGATTTTCTTAGCACGCCATAGATGTAAGACAATTAGAATTTGCGTAACGCATGGAAGTCCCATGGCCAGTGGTCCCATGCGATCCCACATGGTGATGATGTGGCCACTTGTGGTTTAAAACAAGTCTTGCATGTGTCCTAGTTACTCTGAGGCCAAAACTAAAAGTCAAACATACAGAGGACAAAAGAAAACACAAAACTCCAAATAAGCCCTTTTGTGAAATAAAAACAAAGTTTAGCATATATCCTCCCTTATTTTAAGGGCAAAAATTTCTAATTAATATGAATGTTTGAGAAAATTAATTCTCATGTAATCCTTTAAAGACATAATATTGTTAAAATAAATTATTGAAGGACTGGGCATGCCATTGGATAATGCCTCAACTTTCTAACTAGGCATTCCATTTTTGTTGGCCATTGTTATAACAGTTTGTCCTCTCAAACTAACCCAATGAGATCCATGATCCATTATCTCTCTTGCAGGGCCTCATGACTAGCTTATCAATGTTTGTAAGTATGTTAACTATAAGGTCATGGATTACAGGTGTCCCCAAGGATAAGTCATGTCACTCCTAGAGGTGTACAACTCTATCTGGTGCTAGGGTCCTCAAGGTGACCCTCACAAGTCACTTCACTAATGCAGCTATCTAATGTGCATGCTTAGAGGGATATGAGAGGATTTGGCCCTCACAAGCCTACCCTTAGAAGGATAACACCTTTCTCCTGGCTCAAACCTACCATTGGGCATACTCCTTTGTCGACAAGAGATGACCCAGAAACCCTCTTGGGTTGGTGCGTTTGGCCATGTGCCTTTTGCCTAAGGTCTTTCATTTTCGACTCAATCAGCCCTATGACCTGGCTAGCGATGTGTAGTGTAAGTCATCTGGGCTCTCATGCCCCCTTGGTCCTACATGAATCACACTTCTACTAAAGCTGGAGTGTCTCTTTTTTATTTTATTCATAATCATTAGTGTTTACATTACTTAATACATGAAGCAAGGCCTTTAATGCTCTCAAATCCCAACACTATATGAAGTAGAAAGAATTTTACAGGGTAGTCTATTGATTGAAAACCTAAAGAGGAAGCCTACAAGTTAGGCTTTAATGGTCTTTACTGGTAAAACCAAAAATAACATATCAAAAATCTACTCTCCATTCTAAATTCTCTACATAGGCGCTATTTACAATGCTAGACCTTACTTAGAGCCCAAGAAATCCTAATTCTAATTGAAATAGAAGTCCTAATTAAAAAAAATTTGTAATTGTATTTTTACTCCTGATAAACAAAATATGCCATAAGCATACTAACTACTTTTCTAAACAGCTCCTAAAATCCTAAAAATAACCCTAGAACTGCTAAAAAAAATTTAAAAATCCTATAAATAAACCCTAAATTTAAATTATAGCATATATCATTTGAAATTAGACAATAACTAAAAAGAAGAATAATTTTGTCCCACATCACGATATCACATATTCTTTTCGTAAGAACCTATCAATGAATTGTATTTCGCTGAAGTAATCTACATGTAATATTTTTTTCTGCTTTTATGCGAAGTCCAGAGAGTTGAGTTTTAAATAATATGTTTTCTCTCCCTGACATTAGTCATTTTCCACAGAATATGGAAAGACAGGACATATATACAATTGGTAAGTTCATATCAACCTTTAAACCCCTCTAAAGTTTCTATTTCAATTCCCTTTGATATTTGCAATTTGTTTGAGATAAGCTGCCATCTAGTTAAGTATCACACTTTTTTTCTTTTTTGAGACATGCAGATTTCTTGCTCCGTTCAATAATTCTTGGTTGGAATCTGTTAGACTGCTGAAGGTTAAGCTTACTTTTGGTAGTGTTTTTTTTTGAAATAGTGAAGTCCATGAAAAAATTATCTTTGCTGACTTTGCAACACGACGCAGAGTTTTGTAAGAATTGTCTGAACATTGTCAAGAATAACTTCTGATATCAGATGATGTAAAAGACTCATATTTTGCAGAATAGATAATTAGATATTGTTTTTTATGTAAAGTACAATAGCTATATTGCTATGTGGCAGTTTCATAATTATATAATTTTGGACAAAAATATATATGTACTTTGTTCTTTGAAAGCATGAGATTTCTGTGACAGAGCCATCTTAATGTAGCATTAAAAGATCACTTCCTGGTTTGTAATTATTGCGCTGTCCCAATCTGCATGTCTTTTCTCTTTATACATGTTATTTTAGTTTGGACACATGGAAAACAATAACAAGACTTAGTTAGAGTTTATAATGCTGCCGTCTCATTGATTGTGTTGTAGTGTATGGATTGTGTTGTATGCATTCATTTTACTTAGTCCCATTGTTTAAGGAGCATTTTTTTCATTTTGATCCTGTCATTCAATATGGATTTTATATATGTCCAAGGCAGTGATTTTCTTCTTTCCTTAAATCATATGATCCCAATGAGGTAGCAATGATGTAGGAAAAGTAATAGGGTTTCGTGACATATTCGTCCCCCAATCTAGATTTTTAATCTTGATGCTGGCAATATATTTGGTACTCTTGTCATTTGTGTGAACAAAACGAAACAAATTGGAATTTTTGTTTCTCTCCTAGGGGGTTTTGACTGTCTTGCATTCATACAACTTTGGAACATTTTGTAACATCAACTTAAAAGGCCTTCCGTGAATCAAAATCCTTTGGATGTTGATTGGATAAGGTTGTACGATATAGGACAGAATTAAAAACAACTGCCAGTTTATGACGTAATTGCAGAAGTACTTTTGGCAACCAATTATCTGACAAACAATTTCATGCATACAAATACATGACTCTGAACACTCAGAACCACTAGGTTATGGGTGACCACCCACCGTTGAAGGAGGACATTTAGAATAATCAAAAGAAATACATATATAGGATGTTTAAACTCACCTACCCTTGTTGCTTCCTTAACTGATTTCAAAGTAAGTTAAGTTGACAAGGCCAAATTTTGGTCTTTGCCCTCCAATCAAATGGTGTAGAGATAGAAGTAATAAACTACAATAGAAATGAAAAGACGAGAGTATCCCAGGAACATCTACTGAAGTGGGTTGAAGCATTTCCTAGATATCCTGAACTTGAGGTTTGAGGAAAAGAGGGTATCTAACTATTCTATAATCCACTAGACTATGAAAGAACCATAGCCCATTGGGGCATCACTATGGAATTGATGGTTGACGATGATGTGATTGGGAACAGGGCGTGATCCAATGTTGCGTCCACTTTTTCATTCTTACTGTCCATCTGTTAAGTCGATGGAAATGACACAATAAATTAGACTGCTCTGCAGTCCATTGTGCTGGACTATGAAAGAACCACAGCCCATTGGGGCATCGATATGGAATTGATGGTTGATGATGATGTGATTGGGTACAGGGCGTGATCCAATGTTGTGTCCACGTTTTCATTCTCACTGTCCATCAGTTAAGTGGATGGAAATGACACAATAAATTAGACTGCTCTGCAGTCCATTGGGCTATATTATCCTTTCCTCTAAGTACTTACAACAGAAATAGTTAGAATGAAATGAAATAGGCAAAACAATACTAAGAAAACAAGCGCAAAAAGAGGTAAAAGGGGTAATATTAACGCACACAATGGAATGCAATTTATTTGCTATGTACTGACCACCATAATTTTGTCTAGTTCTCTTTTTATGCTGAAATATAGAATGGTATTGGCTTTTTGCATTCCATGTGATTGAATGACTGATGGACACATGAACTAGACATAGTTTCCCTCTATCAAGGAGCATAATTTGATAACATGGATTTTCAAATGATTCACAAGAGATGATTTATTATGGTTTTCTGCCATCTGATTATGAAAATGGCAGTGACACTTTTGATGAAAATACACCACCAGATGATGATCCAGATTATATTGCTGCTCTTGGTTCAGCAATATATGAAGCAATGCTCAAAGGTGATAGCGAGGCTGTTTGGCTTATGCAGGTGCTTAGCTAATGCCCTTGTAATTTATTAAATAAAATTTATCAAGTTAGTTCTGAGCTTCTTTCACTTCCACGACATATATTGCCTCACTTAGTTTTATTTGTGGGGGGAGGGGACCGGGGTAGCCTAAAACCAAAATTTTTGTCATAGCTTTTTGGTGTGCAATGGAAGTTTAGTTGAAGAGGTGTTTTTGGTCTATTCGTCCAAAGCTAGCCAAACAATGTCTTGAAGCAATCTTTGTTTTCTTTTTAGATCATCCTGGACTGGAAGCTGAGTAGTTCAGGAGCAAAACATGTCAGTCATTGTGACTCACATCTGACTTCATATATATATAGACATATAGGCACATATAAATATGTTCATACAGATACATACATACATACATACACACACACATATATACTTACGCATACACACGCACTGTGTGTATATATATATATATTCAGGTTCTGTTGTCAAAACTATGGAGCACAACACCATTTGGTTAGATTTGAAACTTGGATATTATATTGTGGCCACGAATGCCCTAACTCAAAACCCAAACATAGAAACTATCAAGAAATCTTTGGTGGAAAAAACCTTGACCATACTATTTTACAGATGCTGCTACACGATACATAGTCATTATTGGCTACTGATTTTCTTCTCTCTTCTTCACTGCCCATCTTACTGGAATTAGTATGGAATGACAAATGTTTTTGACAGAGTGTGTATCATGGTTAGTTTTTTGGGTTAAACATTTTCATTTTATGTTCTCTTATGTTTGTTAGATACAGGTTTTATTTGAGTGGTCGAGAGGGGTCATCTTGTTTTATACATGTATTAATAGTTACCATCCTTAGCTTTGTTCTTGCACTTTTAAGCAGTCAATTTAATTGTTTGTTCTATTCATCTTGGTTGATGTACAGGGTTGGCTATTTTCCTATGATCCATTTTGGAGGCCACCACAAATGAAGGTTTTTCTCTTGCTTCCAATTGGGTTTCCTATTACCCTAAACCTCCTGTGTTTGATTCATACTGGTCCTCCTTTAAGTTTTGTACCCTTTAGATTAAAAGCGTTAGTTCAGTTTTATATATTAGCAGTTTGTATGTTTAAACATTTTATGGTGAGTTTGTAACTTGATTGATAAATTGAAATGTGTTGTTTCTATATTTATCTCACAAAAAAGAAAAGAACTTATGCACTTGTGAGGCAATTCTTGCAATGGATTTATGTATCTTTTTTTTTTTTTGGAAAAGGTGATAAAGTTATGTATATTATGGCAGCCCATGGTTTGGGCTCTCTTTACAAAAAAAGAAAGAAAAAAAAAGAGAAAAAGGAAAAAAGAAGACAAAGAAAACGGAAAAGACATGTGAAAATGAAAGAGAAGGATGTGAGAGGAGAGGGAGTAAAAAATGGATAGAAGAGGAGTAAAGTGGAAGAGAAGAGAGAAGAGAGAAGAGAGAGAGAGAGAGAGAGAGAGAGAGAGAGAGAGAGAGAGAGTAGAGAGAGAGAAGAGAGAGAGAGAGAGAGAGAGAGAGAGAGAGAGAAGAGAGAGAGAGAGTAGAGAGAGTAGAGAGAGTAGAGTAGTAGTAAGT